>JAFEMH010000427.1:600000-783502 GCA_022495995.1 Adenophora triphylla var. japonica
CGCAGGTCACCACCAAGAAGAGATAGAGTAGTTTCCCACCGGGGAAGGAGAGAAGTTACTCTACCTAGGAGTGAAAGGCAGAGAGCCTACTCTAGGGGAGAGCCTCACCAAGAGGAGAGGTAAAGATCTAACAATGTCTCCTACCAGAGGAACAACAACCTATATGCTAGGGAACTACTGAATCTGAAAAGGAGGTTGGAAAAGATGGAGGCAGACAGAAAGGAGGACGACGGAAAGGGCGAACGAAACTACAATACTCTTCGACCCTTGTCCAGAGAATTGTTCGAGCTACGACCTCCCGTGGGTTTCAAGTTGCCCTCGCTAGACAAATATTCAGGTGTGACCAACGCCCTAAATCACATGCAACACTTTGAAGCCACTATGTGTTTGGTCTCCTCCGAGGATGATGTGCTCTGCAAGACACTAACCAGCACCTTCACAGGTGCAACACTGACTTTTCGTGGATTGACACCAGGCTGCATATTCTCATGGGAGTATATGAGGAGGAAATTTCTTGATCGTTTCTCGACAGCGGGGGCCAGAAAGAAGACGGTCACCGAATTGAATAGCTTGACTCAGGGGAAAACTGAGAGCTCGATGACTTATTGCACAAGGTTCAAGGAGATGGTCGACACAAGGTTCAAGGAGATGGTCGACCAAATAGAAGAGGACCTAACAGACAGGGAAGTTATCAACTATTTCAGGAATGGGGTGTCCTTTCTTGATTTAGACTACGAGCTACAGGTTAGGAGAGTGACTACTAGGCAGGAATTGTTTTAAAGGGCCTACGATGTGGCCATAGATGAAGAGAGGAAATAAAGGAAGAAAGACAAAGGCTCAAAACATTCTGAAGGTGGAGAGTCGACTAAAGAGGGTCAGGCTAAACACAATGACAACCACAACTAGGGAAAGAACAGGATGAGGGCGATCGAAAGAGTCCCTGAGAGTTTCACCCCCTAACTATGAGTCGAACAGAAATAATGAACACAGTCGACCTAGGCCCTCCTTCTCCAATGAATCCCCAAAATAAATTCAAAAGAGATAACAATAGATTCTGCGAGTTCCACAAAGATACTGGGCACACTACTGAGGAATGCATAAGTTTGAAACGAATCATCCAGAAATGGGTCGATAGTGGAAGGCTAGACAGGTTTGTGAAAGAAGTTCGACCTGCTGGAGGCGAGCTAGTTGGAGAAGGGATACCAGAACCAAGGCAGCCACGATTGAATTTGGGATAATCAAGATTCTATGGCTAAAGCAGATACAGTTATGCTTGATCGAACCAGCGTGTGCGACCTAAGCCTCTCGATCAAACATAACTCGGGGGCCACCAGCTAGAAAATAACAGTTGAATTATCATATATGATTGTCAAGCAAATTTTAATTTTAGATACTACTTTTTGGAGCAAATTCTCTATGTAACCGATCTACTACATCAATAAAACGGCAGTTCTATTCAAACGAGTTGTATTATTTCTAGGCTTCATTCAAAACAGGTCTGACTCTTAGTCGACCTCGTTCTAACAGACTCGACCGATGTCCTAAGTCGACCTCGTTCTTAAACAGGTCCGACTGAGGATTTAGGGCAGTCTCGTTCCATAACAGACTCGACCGATGTCCTAAGTCGACCTCGTTCTTAAACAGGTCCGACTGAGGATTTAGGGCAGTCTCGTTCCTTAACAGACTCGACCGATGTCCTAAGTCGACCTCGTTTTTAAACAGGTCCAACTGAAGATTTAGGGCAATCTCGTTCCTTAACAGACTCGACCGATGTCCTAAGTTGACCTCGTTCTTAAACAGGTCCAACTAAAGATTTAGGGCAGTCTCGTTCCTTAATAGATTCGACTCTTAGTCAATCTTGTTCTCTAACAGGTTCGACTCTTAGTCGACCTCGTTTTAATGGATTCGACTCTTAGTCAATCTTGTCCCCCTAACAGGTCCGACTCTTAGTCAACCTTTGTTCTAAAAAACAAAGCTCGACTATAACCTTGGTCAGCTTCGTTAAATTACCAACTGTTCTCCATCCAAGACTTTGGTCGATCATCAATTCAATCTAGTTCGACAAGTAAACACAAGCAAAGGATCAAAATAAGGTGACTCAAGTATAAGCCAACTGTGATTGGATAAATAAAAGTCCCCCAAAAGCGGGCCAGGACTTGAACTAACGAATGTTACGAGGTAAATTCCTCTCAAACTGGGCCAAGGCATAGACTACATAAATCAAAAGGAGAATTGTTTTAGAGCTTGTTCATTACATCAGCTAAACAAAAATCAAACAGCTGGCTCGTCAGTAGCTGGATCCTGCTGTTCCTTGTCGACCCCCTCATCTTCGTCCTCCTCCTTATCCTCTGCATCCAAAAATTCTTGGAAAAGCACGTTGAAGTTTCTTTCTGCAACAGGAGGAGCGACCCAAGGCTCACATCCATCTTCTTGATCCTGTTGGGCTATGAAGGCTAGATCATTCTCATTATAAGGTACAAGGGAGTGACCACCGCGAGCATCAGTATCGTATTGCTCCTCAGACGCCCATCGGGCTAGCTGTTCCAAAGACACTTCTGCTGTCGAATCAACTACGGCTCGACGGGCTATGTGGCGATGACCTACATCATAGAAATCTTTAGCTTGACTAATGATGATATCGTATCATTTATCGCTATTCTTGAAGGAATCTACTGCGGCTCTCTCCCTGGTCAGGGCCTGCTTCTCCCACTTATGTCGAGCTGAAAGTTGATCCTCAATCATCCTTTCAAGACGCTCTATATACTTCTGAAGCATCTCTGCTAGCTCCTCATTGTCCTTCTCAAGCTTGGATTTTTCGGCCTTAGCATCATCGACCTCCCACTTCAGCAAGGCATTATCCTCCATAGCTTCCCTAATATCCACCAAGGCTTTGTCCCTATCACCCTCCTCAGTATCCTTCACCAGCTTCAAAACATCATAAGCAGCATCAAGGTCCCCATGCATCTCCTTCAGCTCATCAACTTCACCGGCCTTCCTGGCATAAGCAGCTGTGGCGACCCGTTCCTGCTCTATGGCAGCCCTCCAACCACTTTTGGTTTGCTCGACAAGGGTCAGGGACTGCATCCACAGAAAGTAACGTGTTAGCTCGACAAATAATCGTAAGTAAAAATGATCAACAAATATATGGCGACTAAAGTAGCAGGGAAAAATAGACAGAAAGACAAAGTGGTACCTCACAATGAGATAGGCCGGACCTATCAGCAAACTCTTTAGGAGTGAGCCCCTCTTTGGCAGAATGGGCTAGCATATTGGGATCGACAGCCCGTCGCACAATAGCCTGCCAATACCCTAACTCGGGATAGCTTCAACTTAAACTGTCAATCACAGTGAGTGCAAGCACGTCACTCAGATTCTCCACTTCAGCACGCACAAACTCCATGCTAACCATAGTGGGAGCTTAGGAGGGAGGATCACTTGAAGTACCAACCCCATAAGGTTTGGGCCGAACCTCGATCTCTTCCTTTCGGTGTTAAGGGGGAGATCCTTATCTCCTTGCTCATCATCACCAAGAACTAGATCAACGAAATTGGAGGGAATAGACCCTGCTGGCTCAGGTTTAGGGCTGGATTCTGATGTTTTCTCTGAGGAAGCTTCAACCTCAACCTCCTCTGTTTGATCGACAACGGGCTCGTCAACCAGTTGGAAGGGTCCTGACCCATCTACAGGGATTGTCCCCGTACCAACCTTGGGTAGAAACTTTTGGCGATCAGCGGCCTCTTTTTCCTTGCTCGCATGAGCGTTGGCCTTCCCGTGGATTCTCTTGTTTTTTCTTTGATCAGATACTCCCAACTTACGATTCATGTTCGCCTGTTGTTCTGGGGTAAGCACTGCTTAGACAAGAGAAGGAGCAGTTAATCAAAGATGTTCGAGTTAAGATATTGATGAGCAAATAAGAAAGTTACGAGTAAAAGAAAAAGGAGACAAAAATTTACCACCAACGTGCTCCCCATTGGTTCTACAATAATCAGGTGTTTTCTGGCAAAAGTGGCATTGGTCTTTGAATCTACCTAAGGCATGGGTCACCCAATCTGGATACCTAAGTCCCCTCACTATCAAGGCCAAGGGGGACACTTCCCCATCTCCCCCAACATCATGCCAACCTGAATAAAGTTATCCTTATCTATTTGAAGGGCGACCCAGTTAACAGTGCCCCTCTGAGCTACCAGTGTCAGCCTACGGATTAGCTCTTTTGCTCCATGCAGGGACCCAATAATCTTCCTTTCTCATCACTTCAGAAGTGTCATCGGGCAGGGGGAACTCCCATCCTTTTTTACTCTCAGCAAGAATCACGTGGTTGTTCCATCCCACTACTTTCTCAGGCAAATTTATGAATAGCTTGGGGGCATTCCTTCTAGCTGGGGTACTGATCCCATGGGTTCTCTTATCGAGAACAACCTTAAAAAATTCCTTTAAAACGTGCACGCATGGCTCAAACCCTAAAAATCTAAAAACCATTGCGAAGCAAATAAGCACCCTACAAGTGTTGGCCCCCAACTGTATCGGAACAGTTGCCATGCACTCCAGGAACTCACAGATGAACGGATCCAGGGGGAGTCGTAGTCCGGCCTCGAATTGGCCATAAAAGAAAGCTACCCTTGTCGGGTCCCTAGATTTGTCCGACCAACTGAGGGCATCAAACTGTTTGGCTGTCTGGTGAATTAACCTGAACTCCTCTTTGTCGACCTCACAATAAGTATACAATATCTTGAGCCTGGATTCTGAGGATTTTTTTCCAGCAAATGGTTTGGGGGCCACATAACCCCTCTCATTACGGCCAGGGACGATCGACAAGAAGAAGGCGTCAATAATATTGGTGGAGTGAGAGCTCGCCGAAGCAGAAGCTGCGGGCTGTTCTTGAGTTGACATATCTGAGGAACAAGAAGAAACAGGGGAATCAGTCATATACATAGACTCAAGTGACCTACCTAAGGGCGACCTAGATTCCCCTGGAAACCCTTTTCTATCCCTAAGGAAGGAAGGTTTATTGGGCCCCCTAATGTAAAACAAAACCAAATGGTCGAGCAATTCATGGAAAAGATGAAAAGAAACCACTCTTTGGTCGTCTACTTCTAAGTCACCTAGGGTTTCTCCTGCGGGCCAAACTAGCTCGCTAAAGCTTAAACCCCTCTGGGTCAAGAAGGAAGTACACTCCTCCATGGTCATCTCCTTCCATGCCCCACCTATGTGCTTGTATACTTTACGATTGACAGTGTAGTACCCATACCAAGCTCCTGGTTCGCAGCTAAAGGTCCTAGCCATGGCAAAATTGAAGGAAAAATTGGAAATTAAAACCTAAAAGCGAGGAGATAGAAGGGTACCTTGTTTGGTTCAACGAAGATGGGGTTTTACGAAGAAGCGAAGGTCTGGCTACGTTGAGAATGTCAGTTTCTGTGTTGCTGTTCTTGCTAAGATATCCAAGATTTGAGAATGGTAAAAGTTCAAAAAGGAAAAGGATTTTCCTTTTATGTCTTTCCTAAATTGAATTGGAGAAGTTGGGGTTTCAAGTGGTTCATCCCCAATTAATGCCACCAACGGTTCCCAATGCGGTTGTCCAAGCATCAAACGGAGTAATGATTATAGAATTACGGCGCTTCTACAGATCTGACCATCAAGACAATTAAGAGTTGAGATCGAGCCACGTCATCAGTAATCGACCAACCAGCAGTTCGAGCATCTACCTACGACCTACTCAAATCTTCATCAAAATTCTTATAACTTCCTGGTCGACAAAGTCCATCAGAAAGTTGGGGGCCACTGAACGGAATAAAGTGATGGGCTAGGCCCAACGAGTGAAGCCCAATTATTCAAGTATTATTGCCACCACGTTCTTAGTGGGTCGGCCCAATTATTACAAGGTCCAAGGTCCATCAGTCAAGATCAGTCGACCTAGCTCATTGTCTGACCTCCTTGGTCCCGACCTAGCTTTGTCCGACATACGATCCATATCTCATACAAGTATCAGCTGACTATATCAATCAGTCAGGTCGACCTAGTTCCATGCAGGCGACTTCGACCTACAAGGCTTACGTCGACCTACAGAGTCTTAACGTATATACCGCTCTTTCCATAACAGAAGTCCTACAAATTAGGAGTTATTTAAGTATGTGTAAGTACCCAAATCTAGCTCATGCCTTCCAATTAAAGTTTCCTAGCGATTCCCCAAACTTTCATAAAGTTTAGGGGCAATTCGGGAACTTTTCAATACTTTTCGAGCAAGGAAGGACCTATCAGGAATTGGAATTCTGGATAGGACCTCGCTGGAAAGAAGCTTCCAATTTGCTACCTTGCATGTTTCCAGAAACATGCTGACGCGACAGAAGAAGACACCGGACGGCTTCATTAGTCGCAAGATCACGCCGGGCGGCTTCATTAGAAGCACAACAGAAGCCTATAAATAGAGGCCTCCTCTATTCATTTTGAAAGACGAATTTTGAGCACTAGTACTCTGCAGAAATAGAAACTCGACTTATAGTCCCAAAAAACACACAAATCCATCCTCTCTCATACACTAATCCTACCTTAATCTATTCCTAAATAGATATTGCCTAGGAAAACTCCCTTGGAAGATAGAGAAAAACCAATATTGGTAATCTCTCCTTCCTTTACCTTTGATACATTCCTATATACTCTTATTTCCATTGTTACCTCTTGTTTATCTTTATTTAAGACATAAATCTTTGATCTTTGCAATGTAGTTTTCATATTTCCCACTCCCCTACACAAATGATTCAAATGGTGATCCTCTCCCTAGGATAAACATGATTCCACAAGTGGCTTGTTCTAGGGATGATCTACCATATGATGATGTGATTCCCCTTTATATTTATGTATAAAAATGCAATCTTTATCCATTATATGTCATCCCCTTCCCATTGATCTAGCTTTCCAAGGATTGTCCATCTTATGAGGTATTAAGGACATAGGAAAAGCCATGAAGATCATTCCTTTTACATTATGTCCTTAGTTTAATGACACTCCTTGTATTGTTCATATTAAAAATGCAATCTTTACATTAATGCTATTTCCCCCATGTCCCTAAAGTTGGATTCTTTCTCCAAGGATTGTCTAAAAGCCTTCTAAGGCACAAAAGACATAGGATGAGCATAAAGATCCAATCTTTACATCCCATTCCCCTAGTCTCGTGGTTCTTGATGCATTCCATGGTGAGGATTGGTGTAAAGACTCCATCTTTACATCAATCCCATTATAAAAAATGCCACAATCTTTGTCCCTTTAGAAATCAATGAGTCTTAGTCTCGAAATCTCCGATAATCATTTGAGACATACATAAAATGTCCCTACGAATCTGTAAATACGCCAATCCAATTCGCTACCCTTTTAGATGTATTTTAATATGATAAAATTGCATTAGGGATGTCTTGGTAAATTCTCAGTCCGCTCTGAGACTTCCGGAATCTTTTTATAAGTTTCATGCGAAGGGAGTACTGTTAGGTAATTTCTCCATGCCAAAGGACCTACAGGGAATTAATTGCTTTGGAATTTTAAGGAATTAATTCAAGAAGGTTCCAGAAGCAGCATTTGGCGCCAAAAACAGTTATGGCTTGCTTAAGTCGTGCGACACTTCGAAGCCACGGAAAGTTGATACAGAAGGTCGTGCGACACACCATGTCCATCAGCAGCAGCTATAAATAGAGCCCTCTGCCTCTCATTTGAGGATCCCAATTCGACTCCCTAAGGTCACTCTGCAGAAATTCCACCAGAATCTCTCTCTCCCATCCTTCCACAACAACATACACACCAATCTCCTCCCAATTCAACCTCTCTCATACCAATTCACTCATCCCTCTCATACATCCATACACATACCAACTGAAGATCCAAAGCTCAGCACTCCATCTGTGCACCAATCCACATTCCAGTAGCTGAACTGAAGGCCAATACATCTAACTTGGTGTATTGGTGGTGGATCTACAAGGGTAACAACTCCCTTCCTCTCTCTCTCCATCATACTTTGTCAATTCATCATAATTCTGTTCCTCCACCTGGTAATTAAGCTCCATCCGCTTTAATTATCAGGTGGAAATCGTCATCTCTCTATTTAAGTTGTACTTACTTGATCCAATTTCATGTTCATAATGTGATCTAATTGTAATTGCAATTTGGTTGTCAAGGGAGTGTGGATCTTCCATATTCACACTCCTTTGGCCGATCTGTTATTGATTCGTGTTGTATTGAATTGATTTGGTATAATAACTTGATTGGATTTGGTATCTGTTAAATCTGTTTATCAATTTGTAAAGTCTCTGCAGATGGATAGGTTATGTCACGCGACACTATAGGTATTAGCCATCCTGTGTAGCGCGACATAACGAGTCCTGTGCAGAGATTGCCATTTCAGTTGTAAGTTGCTCATCCAGTCTTCTTGTCACTCAAAGCAGAGTGTGGATCCTCAATGTCTACACTCGTTTTAGGTGATTGTGTTGATCTCTGTGTTCATGATCATTTGATGATTGTTATAGTTTGTGTTTTGTAAAACCTCTGCAAAGGGCCTTGTTGTGTCACGCGACATAACTGATCCCTCAGGTCCTGTATCACGCGACACAATGAGCCCTATGCAGCAGGTTCAGTTTCAGTTGTATGTTTTGCTCCTCCTCCTTGTAATATGGGATGTGGCCTCCCATGGTCAATGACTCACAAGTTGTAATCCCTTTGTTGAGCAATAAAACAAAGCACTCTTATGCATTCATTTACATATTTTGTCACACACAATTGCACACCCTTTTGAATGTTTTGGATGTTGAACATTGAAAGACTCGTCTACGGATGAGGTGTGTTGGGTGAACTCTCGGTTCTTCCCAACACGTAACCTGACCCCCGAACCCTTTTTCTCTTTCAAAAGGTTTTCAATGTTTCCTTTAAAACAGCGTGGCGACTCCTAAAACTTCATTATTTTTCGGCGAGCGTTCATTCAGTGGCGACTCCGCTGGGGATTTGAAACTTGGTTTTCAAAAGTGGGTCAAACTTTCGTGCTTGTTAAACATTCATCTCATTTATTTGCGTGTGCATTGTTGGTGATATTATATGTGAGTAAATGCATTTCTTGCTTTGTTTTATTCCTTCCCATTCCTTGCTTTCTGTTGAGATTGTGCTGGTGTTGGGGCTTGAGCTATTGCATCGTGCTTGGAGGCTGGGGCTGATTATGCTTCTATTCAGATTCTGGGAATTTGTCCTTTCCTGTCACGCGACATAAGTAGCCTTCTCAGTCCTGTGTCACGCGACAGGATTGGCCAAACTGCATGAGATGTTTTGTTCTACCTGGTTGTGATTGTGGGGCAGTCCCCCATGATCAGATTATTGATCCCTTGATTATTGTATCTCTGTGGGGTTTTAGTGTGTGTGTTTTCCATTTATTCCCCCTTTTCAAATAAAAAAAATATAATAAAAAAAATCATTTTTCGCAAAATAAAGGAATTTAGTCATCCGTACACTACCACATAGATTTAGAACCCTCGGGTGTGATTGACGGCATCGCGGACGGTGATGTATGTCGCCTACGCTTGAGCGCCTAATATCAAACCTATCCCCCTAGCGCATCATAGGTGGCGCCACACTTTTAACCTTACCCAAAATGGTTGGTTTTTGACACACCATTTTCAAATACACTAAAATGAATTGTTTCAAAATTTTAAATGGCTTTTGTACCCATCCCAAAACCTAGCACGTGTGGGCATGTTGCCATCGCAACATGGTTTAACGAAAGGACATGTCGTTCCCACGACATGTTCTAACGAGAGATCATGTCGCTTTGTCAACGTGCACCGACGAGAGGTCATGCCGGATTTTTCCTTGAATTTCTTCAGGAATACCCGTTATGCTGCCCAAATTTCTCCAGAAATTGAGGCTGCTCGTCCATCCCATAAATGCTTCGGTTTTGTTTAGGTATTATTGCCTATTATTAATTTTTAATCAATACATTTGGTGTATTTTTGGATGATGTGTCCCTAGGTTTCCCCGAGGTCTAGATCGTGTGAATAAAGGATTAGCCTTTTCCAACCGTCTCTAGGACTTAAAAGACATTGTTTTCTACTTGAACACTAATAAGATGTTGCGCGAGTCCATCTCCTTCCATACTCTTCCCTCTCCCATACCATCTCAAGGTCCTTTCCTCTACCACCTTACCATCTCCTATCCATCTCAAGGCTACGGTAAGTTGGGTGCGTGCTCCTGTTCCCGACGCTCATTGGCCCATATTCCCGAGGCGGAAGCAGTTCAAGTGCCCGAGTAAGTCATCCATCTGATTCGAAATCCAAAATGCTCGGTGCAGAGAAGATTATTGCCCACCAGCCTGGAAGTTCATATCTCATGGGTCAGCAAAGTGCAAATGGTGTGTCCATCAAAAATTAGCGTGCTACCCTTGAAGCCGTTTTTTCCTTGTGAGCGGGAGGCCCGGTTGCTTGCTTAGATTGCTCAGGCTAAGGAAGACGATTTGTGAGTGATAGAAAGATCGAGAAGGGTCCTCACCCCATCAATGCCAACGATGCTCTTCCTCCCATCCGAAGTTGATGCAGTCAATCAGTCCTCGTAGGATCTAGAATGTCCGCTGTCGGACATGAGTCTGTCGAGTCCACTTCGAACCAATTTTTGCTTTGCAGTAACAAAAGTCTTTGTTTCTCTTCCTGCCAGACTCGAGACATCACTTGCGCACCCACGTTACACTCAATTGAAATGGTCTTATTCCACATGATCACTTGTGCCGCTCAATCACTAATGCATTGAAATGACTAATATTTAAATTGATTAGAGTGAGAAAATCGACTGACATCCTTCTCAAATTGGGGCTCACCAACTCCCCATCTCGCATCTCCTGTGCTCACATATCTTCCTTCGCCCTCACCATCTCGTTGCTTGATGAATTTGCATGAATCCTTCTCATAGTAAACTTAAGCAAGCAAATAAAGACTCAATCTTGTTCGGATCATCCGGTAGGAACCGCGGTTGAAACCTTTCACCCATAGGAAATCCATTACCTCGCCCTCACCAAACAATACCCTTTCATTTCAAGATCGGCACGTTTGAAACCCATCTAACCTTCTCCAGAAGAAAAGGGACTATCCTTGAGGCTCCTGCGACGCAAAAGAAGATTGACCGTCTCCAAGTTCAAAGAACGGCAGAATGTAGTGATCCATCCTGGGGACTAGCTGAAGTTCACTCTCAAAAAACAAAAAAAAAAAGAAAGAGAGAGAGAGAGAGAGGAATAAAAAAAAGAGAATAAAAAAAGAAAAGAAAAAAAAAAGAGAGCCTAGTCCCTAGCGATCCTCTCAAAAGCAAAAGCCAAAAGATCCGGTCGTTACTCAAGAGGAGTCTCAGAGTGAATAAAGAGACAACATGGATGTCCCCTCACCATTACCCTTGACCAATCACGAGCCATCCTCTCGATTTTAGAGGATATTCCCATTACCATTATCCTTGCCCTTGGCAAAGCCAATTTTGACCTCTCATCCTCAGAGGCAATCAATTCCCTCACCTTAGAAATCACAAACACATCCCTGCAAGCCAACCTCTCGTCTTTAGAGGTTCAGTCAGTAAAAAGCCCAGCCGACCTCTCATCCTAAGAGGTCATCAACTTTCCAAATCACCCGATGGCCGATCGAAGCCCTGAAACCCAGCTACAGTTCCTACCGGATAACAGTTTCATTCCAATATCTTCAAGATCTAAATCAGATTAATGCTGTGTTGCTTGCTTAAGTCGGAGCCAAATCCATCCTGATTCAAGACCACCAATCAAAGATTATGCAAATTCAATCCATCCATTTGACATTTCATGTGAGCATATTTTGTTTCTCCTCCGCAAACACTTGCCGTGAACGTCCCACTGGGGCTTCGCATCCGTGTCTCTCATCGACGCCCAAGAGGACATGTTTTCAATTCTCCAATTCTCAGAAGTATCCTCAAAGGTCCTCAGAATCTCGAATTTTCACATTCATTCTCTTTCAATCGGGATAAGCCCGAACTACGACGACCTGAGCTCCTCCCAAGGAGGGGAACGTAGGCAACCATAACTGGTCCGATCGAAATCATGAACAAATCTCAGAAAATCCGGTCTCAGCAAGGGCCGTCCCTATACACTTTCCATCCTTCCGAGTTTGATTCTCGATATCAGTCGGCTTTCTCCTCAGGATTGATCAAAATATTTGTTCATATCAGGATTGGTGATTGAATAACCTGAACAACAATAAAGGGTTTTAAGCAACTTTGTGATCATCACGAATAAGACAAGTTTTCAAGTGTCTTGACAAGTCTTCTCTTTCTACATCATAGGAAGATAGAGCTAAACACTGTTTCGGTCAGCAGGGGCTTCCATACACCTTTCCACACCTTGCAACTCTTATACTCTCCCAAAAGAGTCAAAACCAAAAGCGAGCGTGTCACAGAATTGGGATTCATTCCCACCCTAAAAAAATGTGCCCCTGCACGTAAACATTTCTGAGTCTTGTCCAGCGACTGATTGACTGCAATTTGAAATGATGGGTTGCCTCCTCGAACACAAAATGACTCTGTCTGCGATAAGGCTGCATTGAATCTCTTACAACTGGGGCTTTGCTATGTTGTTCTCTCAGAACCAGATTCCCTCCGGGTTTACCTTGCATTATCAACTGGGGCTTCACCAAGCCAAGATTATTCTCTGCACTTTCTCTGCTGCTTGCTGTCTCAGGCGCGCGATACACTTTGTTCTCACCAGCAACGAACCAATCTGCTACAACAAGTACTCTCGGGAGCGCCCCTGACTTGCCTAAGCTGCATCATATCATCCATCACTCATACATTTCCCCACCTCATGGGAGAGTGTCCACCCCATACGTCATTATATATACACATTCGTTCCATACACAATCCATCATAGCACAACTGCTACATACACATTTGCTCGCCAAGCCGTGCAAAATCCTCCCTCCATTCCTATCCCCAACTGAGTTGGACTCGTGCAACAAAAGATTAATAATGCATAAGCAAAAGTCGAATAAAATGCAAGGTGCCTAGTAGTATTGTGTTTTTCCCCTCACAGGGTACAATAATCAAGTGATCATAATTTGATCGTGAGGACTGCCCCTTAAATCACAATTTTGGACAAGGATTCCAAATCCTGCAGGTGGCAGACCCCGCCTTTACCATCTTCATCAGGCCCGTCACCTTCTGACTCATCAGCTTCATCTGAAAGAGCCTTATCTGCCTCAGCCTCCAGGCAATGCTTGTCAAAAAGAGCTCCAGCTGCCCCAATATCCAAGCAATAATGCTCACCAGTCTCGACGACTTCAAAGCCTATTTTACAAAGACCGTCCCACGAACGGCCATCCAGCAAGCATCAACAAGTGGTATAGGTCCCTCCGGCAACCACGATCATCAAGCAGTAGCATGAGACCCTCTGGCATCTACAACCCTCCACGATCATCAGTTGTAGCATCAAACCCTCCGACAACTACATCTATCCCCAGCAGAATCAATGGTAGCATGAGACCCTTGACAGCTACCTCCCATCAAGCAGTAGCATGAGACCCTCCGGCAGCTACCTCCCATCAAGCAGTAGCATGAGACCCTCCGGCAGCTACAACTCTCCATCACCAATAGAAATGGTAGTCTAAGACCCTCCGGCAGCTACAGGTGAGCACAACACAGGTATGAACGCATATCTCTTTCAAGCTTCAGATCATCATGTCCTCTTTTCAAAATCGGGTGGAGACACCGTAGGTCTCACAATACTTTCAAATCGGTTCGAGACACCGTATGTCTCACAATATTTTCAAAATCGGTTCGAGACACCGTAGGTCTCGCGATATTTTCAAATCGGTTTGAGACACTGTAGGTCTCACAATACTTTCTAATTGGTTCGAGACACCGTAGGTCTCACAATATTTTCAAAATCGGTTCGAGACACCGTAGGTCTCACAATATTTTCAAAATCGGTTCGAGACACCATAGGTCTCACAATATTTTCAAAATCGGTTCGAGACACCGTAGGTCTCGCGATATTTTCAAATTGGTTCCGAGACACCGTAGGTCTCGCGTTACTTTCGAATCGGTTCGAGACACCGTAGGTCTCGCAACATTTTCAAAATTGGTTCGAGACACCGTAGGTCTCGCGTCATTTTCAAAGTCGGTTCGAGACACCGTAGGTCTCACAATATTTTCAAAATGGGTCCAAGACACCGTAGGTCTCACAACATTTTCAAATCGGTTCGAGACACCGTAGGTCTCACAACATTTTCAAATCGATTCGAGACACCATAGGTCTCACGCTATTTTCAAAATCGGTTCGAGACATCGTAGGTCTCACGTCATTTTCAAAATCGGTTCGAGATACCGTAGGCTCACGTTATTTTCAAATCGGTTCGAGACACCGTAGGTCTCACGCTATTTTCAAAATCGGTCCGAGACACCGTAGGTCTCACGTCATTTTCAAAATCGGTTAGAGACATCGTAGGTCTCACATTATTTTCAAATCGGTTTGAGACACCGTAGGTCTTACGCTATTTTCAAAATCAGTTCAAGACACCGTAGGTCTCACGTCATTTTCAAAATCGGTTCGAGACACCGTAGGTCTCGTGTCATTTTCAAAATCGGTTTGAGACACCGTAGGTCTCACGCTATTTTCAAAATCAGTTCGAGACACCGTAGGTCTCACGTCATTTTCAAAATCGATTCGAGACACCGTAGGTCTCACAATATTTTCAAAATCGGTTTGAGACACCGTAGGTCTCGCGTTACTTTCAAATCGGTTCGAGACACCGTATATCTCATGTCGTTGTCATTTTCGGTTCGAGACACCGTAGGTCTCGCGTTACTTTTAAATCGGTTCGAGACACCGTATGCCTCATGTCATTGTCATTTTTGGTTCGAGACACCGTAGATCTCGCGTCATTTTCAAAATCAGTTCGAGACACTGTAGGTCTCGCGTTACTTTCAAAATCGATTCGAGACACCGTATGTCTCATGTCAATGTCATTTCAGTTCAAGACACCGTACGCGCTCACCTTATCCCAGAACTACGACTGACTTGATTCCCTCCTAGGGATACGTAGGAATCCTTTCTCCAAAGGTCCAGCCATCCGATTCCTTCAATCATTTTTCACCATCCGCCTTATCCCCAGCCGCTCACTGGGATTGGGTCCTGTTTATCAACAACCTCACTTCTTCCATAAGTGATGCTGCCGAGGGGCTCTGTAAGTACGCCAATCCAATTCGCTACCCTTTTAGATGCATTTTAATATGATAAAATTGCATTAGGGACGTCTTGGTAAATTCCCGGTCCGCTCCGAGACTTTCGGAATCTTTTTATAAGTTTCATGCAAAGGGAGTACTGTTAGGTAATTTTTCCATGCCAAAGGACCTACAGGGAATTAATTGCTTTGGACTTTTAAGGAATTAATTCAAGAAGGTTCCTGAAAGCAGCATTTGGCGCCAAAAATAGTTATTGCTTGCTTAAGTCGTGCGACACTTCGAAGCCACGGGAAGTTGATACAAAAGGTCGTGCGACACACCATGTCCATCAGCAGCAGCTATAAATAGAGCCCTCTGCCTCTCATTTGAGGATCCCAATTCAACTCCCTAAGGTCACTCTACAGAAATTCCCCCAGAATCTCTCTCTCCCATCCTTCCACAACAACATACACACTAATCTCCTCCCAATTCAACCTCTCTCATACCAATTCACTCATCCCTCTCATACATCCATACACATACCAACTGAAGATCCAAAGCTCAGCACTCCATCTGTGCACCAATCCACATTCCGAGCGGGCGAAGGCCAATACATCTAACTTGGTGTATTGGTGGTGGATCTACAAGGGTAACAACTCCCTTCCTCTCTCTTTCCATCATACTTTGTCAATTTATCATAATTCTGTTCCTCCACCTGGTAATTAAGCTCCATCCGCTTTAATTATCAGGTGGCAATCGCCATCTCTCTGTTTAAGTTGTACTTACTTGATCCAATTGCATGTTCATAATGTGATCTAATTGTAATTGCAATTTGGTTGTCAAGGGAGTGTGGATCTCCCATATCCACACTCCTTTGGCCGATCTGTTATTGATTCGTGTTATATTGAATTGATTTGGTATAATAACTTGATTGGATTTGGTATCTGTTAAATCTGTTTATCAATTTGTAAAGTCTCTGCAGATGGATAGGTTATGTCACGTGACACTATAGGTATTAACCGTCCTGTGTAGCGCGACATAACGAGTCCTGTGCAGAGATTGCCATTTCAGTTGTAAGTTGCTCATCCAGTCTTCTTGTCACTCAAAGCAGAGTGTGGATCCTCAATGTCTACACTCGTTTTAGGTGACTGTGTTGATCTCTGTGTTCATGATCATTTGATGATTGTTGTAGTTTGAGTTTTGTAAAACCTCTGCAAAGGGCCTTGTTGTGTCACGCGACATAACTGATCCCTCAGGTCCTATGTCACATGACACAATGAGCCCTATGCAGTAGGTTCAGTTTCAGTTGTAAGTTTTGCTCCTCCTCCTTGTAATATGGGATGTGGCCTCCCATGGTCAATGGCTCACAAGTTGTAATCCCTTTGTTGAGCAATAAAACAAAGCACTCTTATGCATTCATTTACATATTTTGTCACACACAATTGCACACCCTTTTGAATGTTTTGGATGTTGAACATTGAAAGACTCATCTACGGACGAGGCGTGTTGGGTGAACTCTTGGTTCTTCCCAACACATAACCTGACCCCCGAACCCATTTTTTCTTTCAAAAGGTTTTCAATGTTTCCTTTAAAACGGCGTGGCAACTCCTAAAATTTCATTATTTTTCGGCGAGCATACATTCAGAATCATCATTGTCTCAAGATGTAGGATCGATGGACAAAGATTCATTCTTTTCTAAAAAGTCTCATTCTTGGACTTAAAGACAACCCTTTTTTATCACATTCGACTAAAATCACCAAGGAAAGTTAGGTTAAGACATACCAAGGCTCCTACGCCTATGTTGGTTGATTAATCTAATGGGAGGGTAGATGAGTCCCGTTATGATGATCATAAGTCCAAAGTGAGCACGGGATCAAAATCCCAAAAACACCAAAGTCCAAGGTATCCCGGACAAAAACCTTCTAAAATGGATCTTACGTTCGGATAATAAACTTGACACATCCTTTTCTCAAAACACACACAAGCACACAAACAAGCACAAATTTTGGACCTAGGAAGACTTGCTTTTGCAAGGCTCCTTGGGAGAACACCAAACGTTCTTTCCAAGGAGTAACTTAACCTCCGAACCCTTTTCCTTTTTTTCAAAGTTTTGAGGATAAATCAAAATGGTGTGGCGACTCCGTTTTTCATAAAACTGGTGTCTTCAAACTGAGGTGAACTCGGACCCTTTTTCCACGAGGGGCACGCATTCACAGTTTGGCGACTCTGCTGGGGACAAGTAAATGTTCTCCAAACTTCTTTTCTCATAAGAAGCGTTAAAAAACATTTACGAGGGTTAGCCTTTCGTCTCGGGTCCGATCTTTGTGCTTGTGCAATTTTCTTTTTTGCATGCATCCTTTGTGTTATTTTTGGCTTGTGCATACTTTGAATAACAAACAGTTGCGACTCTAAAACTGGAAGTTGCCAAAAATTCTTGGAAAAATAGTCTGGGATAGCAGCAAATTGGAACCTTGAAAAAACTGTTGAATCCAGTCGGACGGCCTGATCTGCCCTTAATTGAGCCGGGCGGCTTCATTCTCAGTTCCACCAGGACAGTTTTATCTGAGGTTAATCTGGAAACCGTGGCGATTTAGGACTATTCAGTCCTGAATCTGGCCTGGTTCCAGAAAATTTACGTGCTTATGTGATGCATTTTCCCCGTCCCCAAAACATTCTTTTAAAACACATGATGAAAAATCTTTATTTTAACTCAAAAAATAATTTTTAGGAGACCGCACACTACACGCACTATATATATTCTGTACACTTTTGCACGCACATCCTTTAACCCGGGATGGTTGTTCAATTGCAGTCACGGATAACGTTAGGATGCTCCCGGGCGCGCACAGAATCATCCCAAACTCCCCATGGCAGCCTGTGTCAACCACTGCACTAGTCCGGGTCACACTTATAAACTGTGACTTTTTGGTTGGTTTTTGGTCTAGACCGTGTCATACAGCCTCATCGTACACCCCCGTAAAAGTCAAACACGAGCCCATGCTAAAAGTCAAGATTCCTTGTGCAAGCAAAGCCATGCCAAAATTTCGTTAGGCAAAATTGGCAAAATCTTGACCTCGGCATTGACCTTGACTTTGACGTGCACGGGGTATGTAAAAGTGACGACTGTCAAAAGTCGTCAAAAGTAAATTCCAACTCACTACCTACAATTGATTTGTAAATAGGGTAAGTAGGGTCGAACCACCGAGACACGTATTCAAAGTAAAAAAAAAATTGCTATGACAAAGATTTAATAAAAATGAGGTTTTTTGTTATTTTAAGAACTAATGCTTTTGAAAAAATAACTAAATTTTTTATAGAAGAGATTTCAATAATAAAATGGAATTCCCGGGATTGGTTTCACAATTATGCTCAAATTTCAATAATCATCAATCAAAGTATACTTGGGGTTTGTTCTTACAAAATTATGATTGGGACACTTAGGCGGGTGATTTGCAATCAAGTGTCTCCAATTAATCTATTCCCTTGGCCCGTTCATAGATTAATTAGAAACCCATTTAGAAAATAAGAACAACAAGAACCACAATTCTTATGGATCTTTTGGCGGGGATTCAACAAATTGTCATTATCAAGCAAAGTCTAATTACAATTGAGAATTTGACGATTCACAATTATAATTCAAGAATATTCAAGAACAAATATGGCATTCAACATAAATATTCCAAAACTCCATTAAAAATCTACTTGATAATCCCAAGTCTACAATGAAAATGATGAAAATAAAAACTTAAAGCATAAAATTGTTACCTCCAATCCCAAGAACTAGATGTTTAGCTACCAATTACAAGCATGATGAACACCAAGAAAATGTAAAAAGATGATACTCGCTATTTCTCTCTAGCTCTCTCCTTTTTTTAAAAAAAATAAAAACTCTCCACAATCTAAATAACGTAATGTAAGGGAACAAAGAGATGAAAGACCATCCATCTTCTTCAAATGTGCACTTTGGCCCCTTGTAGACTTGGAAAAACTGCTATCTTCCTTTGTGAATTCCTCTATTTACAATTAGGTCCCTGAAGATTCTGAAATTTCACACAATGCTTCTAATTGCTCATATCTTCACTTGGACCCCTGAAAACTAAAAAACACTAAAACATCCATTGAAACACACAAAACTCAAGGATTAAGCTAAGAATAAGTTTATAAAGTATTAAATGGATGAGTGTAAAACTCACTCATCAAATACCCCCAAACTTATACATTTGCTAGTCCTCGAGCAAACACTAAAATAAACTATAAACAATATAAAACTAAACTGACACAAAACTAAAAACAAATTACTCTACCCGATAATTAACTATGTCCCCACATTCTTGCCTGTTCCACAATTGCATAAATCACAAATTACCATCAACCGCGGGATAAAATACCTTTAACTATGCAAGTATCAATATATTTTCCCATTAATTGTGGTATCTTACTTAATCATTATAATCATGCCATAAATCTCTATGTGTGAATATCATCTCTCCCTTTGTTTTCAAACAAGATCTATTTTTATAAAGCTAAGTACACCAATCATCTTTTATTTTCTTGACTTTAACTATCAAACAGCAACACTTCAAAAAAACAAATCATGAATACTCCCTCGAATTTCACAACATAACAACCACTTACACCCCCCAAACTTGATCATTTAAGCACATTACGTTAAGATCTTCTACCGTTCAAGTAGGGTACACTGTAGCAGCGAACTCCATGCCCCTAATACTAGGTAGAGATTTATTACTTTATACTCCTATTTGGCAAGGAAGCATCGTCGCAGCGAACTCCGTGCCCCGAGCTACTTTAGGAATATTTATTTAAAGATTTGAGAGTTAGCCACTTCGGTATTGAGCTTGGTACGGACCATCACGACGGTAAAGCTCTTCCTCCATAACGTTACTGCATACCCAGAAGTCTGGTTAAGCTAGAATAATCCCTAAGCAATTAATCTACACGTCTGGAGGTATCACCGAGTATCAGTTGAATTGCCATTGCTCTCATTCCCCTTCCACTTGATTTCACTTTAAATTTATACAAGACAACAAGGGGGTGTCACATCACATAATTCCATACACATCTAAGGAGTACCCATATTTTGATTTTCATGATGTTGCTATTTAGTAAACAAATTCAATAAATTGAAAGATGATGGTGTACTATAAACTTGATAAAAGAGACCAAAATTATCAACAAAGAGATTATTAACAAGAGTACACTAATTTGCTAATTAAGAAATTTATGACACAACTATAACCTTTAAGCAATGTACCAAAATTAATCGAAAATATACCAAGACTTGCATATACAGATTATCACACCACATTATCCTCATTAGCGGTCACAAAAGATCACATGCAATTATGGGGAACACCAAGAATGTTAACAAAACTTTTGACTATACAAGAAAAGGACATAGCTAACTACTTTTTTTCATTTTCATTTTTTTTCATTTTTTTAAATTGAAAACATTTAAATGAAAATAATGAAATCTAAGCTAAGAAACTTTACACCCCCAAACATAATTATTATTTGTCCTCAAAGTGATGAAAACAAAGGAACAATTAACTTTAAAGGAACTACAAATTAGACTACTCACCTTGGGTTGCCTCCCAAGTACCGCTTTTGTTTAACGTCGTTAGCTCGACTGAATGACCTTCTCTCCAATTACGGATCTTTCAAATCAACCCATTCAACCTCCCTTGCTTTTGGAACTTCATCAATGTATGGCTTCACTCGTTGTCCATTCACCTTGAACTTGTTCTTGGTAACCAAATTCATTAGCTCAACCGCCCCATGAGAAAATACATTCACAACCTCAAATGAACCATCCCAACGCGAACGTAACTTTCCAGGAAAAAGATTCAACCTTGAGTTGAACAGTAATACCTTGCTTCCCGAAATGAGTTCCTTATGCACAATTTTCCGGTCATGTTACATTTTGGTTCTCTCCTTGTACAACCGTGAATTCTCATAAGCTTCCAACCGATGTTCCTCAAGCTCATTTAAATGAAGTAATCTTTGTTCACCGGCTAGTTTCAGATCCATGTTCAACTCTTTGATTGCCCAAAATGCTTTGTGTTCTAACTCCACGGGCAAATGACATGCTTTCCCAAACACTAGCCGGTATGACTCATTCCAATCGGAGTTTTGTAGGCGGTGCGGTACGCCCACAATGCATCATTCAACCTTAAGGACCAATCCTTTCTGTTAGACTTCACCGTTTTCTCAAGAATGGCCTTGATTTGCTTATTACTCACTTCCACTTGCCTCGAAGTTTGGGGATGATAAGCGGTTGTAACTTTATGATTCACCCCATACCTTTTCATGAGTGCTCCAAAGATTTTGTTTCAAAAGTGAGAACCACCATCACTTATGATTGCCCTTGGAACGCCAAACCTACTAAAAATCACGTCCTTGACAAACTTGACAACAACATTAGAATCGTTAGTCTGGGTAGGAATTGCTTCCACCCACTTTGAGATAAAATCCACCGATACTAATATATACTCAAAACCATATGACACAATAAAAGGGCCCATAAAATCAATGGCCCATACATCAAACAAATCCACAACCAAGTTACTCGTAAAAGGCATTTCATTTCATTTGCCAATGTTATCGGTTCTTTGGCACCTATCACAACTTTACTGAAAATGTATGCATCTTTAAAAAGACTTGGCCAAAAGAAACCTGATTGCAACACTTTTTGAGCGGTTTTCTTACCACTAAAATGACCTCCACAATGCAATTCATGACAAAAATAAAGAACATTTTGTTGCTCATTTCCAGGAATGCATCTACGAATAACCATATCGGGACCATGTTTAAACAAATATGGGTCGTCCCAATAATATTGCTTAACAATGGACAAAAATCTTTTCTTTTCTTGACTCGAAAAATCTGGATTTAAAACCCCTGTAGCCAAAAAAATTACTATGTCGGCATACCAAGGCTCATTATCCTTCACAACTAGCAACTGCTCATCAGGAAAATTTTCATTTAAAGGAATTTCACTCACACACATCTTTTCAATTCTAGACAAATGATCTGCCACAACATTTTCATAACCCTTTTTGTCTTTGATGGAAATATCAAATTCTTGTAAAAGCAACATCCATCTTAACAATCGAGGCTTAGCATCTTGTTTAACAAGCAAATAACGCAATGCAGCATGGTCCGAATAAACAATCACCTTAGATCCTAGTAAGTAAGAACAAAATTTTTCCAAAGCAAATACAACAGCCAAAAATTCCTTCTCGGTTGTAGTATAATTCAATTGAGCATCATTTAACATTCTACTTGCATAATGGATAACATGTGATTTCTTATCAATTTTCTGACCCAAAACTGCACCCACCGAAAAATTGAATGCATCACACATAATTTCAAATGGTTGAGTCCAATCCGGACCCACAAGAATAGGAGCTGAAGTCAATTTTTCCTTCAACAAGTTCAAAGAATTGAGACATTCTTGGTCAAAAACAAATTCCGTCTCTTTAGCAAGCAATTTTGTTAACGACTTACAAATTTTTGAAAAGTCTTTTATAAAGCGCCGATAAAAACCCGCATGACCAAGAAAACTACAAATTCCTTTAACATTTGTTGGCGGAGGCAATTTAGATATTAATTCAATTTTTGCCTTGTCAACTTCAATCCCTTTCTTCAACACAACATGACCTAACACAATTCCATGCTTGACCATAAAATGACTCTTTTCCTAACTTAAGGTTAAATTGGCACCACAGCATCTTTTAAGAACCAAAGTTAAATTATTTAAGCATGCATCAAACGAATCACCATACAAAGAAAAATCATCCGTAAATACCTCAACAAACCTGCCAATCATCTCAGAAAAGATAGACATCATGCACCGTTGGAATGTAGCGGGAGCGTTGCATAAGCCGAATGGCATCCTTCGATATGCAAATGTTCCGAAAAGGCATGTGAATGTGGTCTTTTCCTGATCTTCTGGTGCAATTGGAATCTGATTATAGCCTGAAAAACCCTCTAAGAAACAGTAATATTCCTGACCAGCCAGCCTTTCTAGAATTTGGTCAATAAATGGCAAAGGAAAGTGATCCTTTCTAGTCGCAGCATTAAGTTTTCGGTAATCAATAACCATGCGTTGACCAGTGACCATTCTAGTAGGCACAAGCTCATTATCCTCATTCTTAACAACAATAATTCCAAATTTCATAGCAACAACATGAACAGGGCTTACCCACTTACTATCAGAGATCGGATAGATAATACCTGCATCCAAAAGTTTCAGGACTTCTTTTTTTACTGCCTCAAGCATATAAGGATTTATCCTTCTTTGATTTTGCCGTACTGGTTTGGCATCATCCTCCATATGAATTTTGTGCATGCACCTGGTTGGACTAATTCCCTTTATGTCAGTAATGCTCCACCCAATTGCGGACTTATGCCGCTTCAACACATCAATCAACTTTCTTTCCTGCAATTCTGTTAAATCCGCAGCAATAATAACAGGCAAAGAATCACTACTACCAAGAAAAGCATACTTCAAGCTAGACGGAAGTTGTTTAAGTTCTAACTCGGGAGGAGAGACAATAGACGGTAAATGCTTAGGATTAAAATTACCTAAAGATTCCACAGGAACCTTTTCAGTAACTTCCTCTGTAACATCTATCTCAGCAAGAATGGCCCTCGCCTCATTTTTATCAAAAACACCTTCCGTAACTAACTCATTCACAAACTCAGACACAAGAGAGCTCTCAAAATCAGGCTCAAGTAACAGAGAATTATCAGAAATATCACAAAAGAGACATTCATTGACCTCATATGGCTTTTTCATGGAATCAAAAATAGAGAAGTTAACAATTTCATCCATGACTGTCAAGGACAAACTTCCATCTTTCACATTAATTACCGCATTTGCGGTAGCCATAAACGGTCTCTCGAGCAAAATAGGGACATCATTCACACCACTAGCCTCTCTCTCCATATCAAGAACCACAAAGTCAACATGGATAATCAATTTATCAATTTGAACTAAAACATCTTCTACTACTCCCTTAGAATATTTGATCGAACGGTCAGCAAGTTGCAAAGTCATAGTAGTAGGTTTTAGTTCACCCAGCCTAAGCTCAACAAACAAAGAATACAACAGCAAATTAATGCTAGCTCATAAATCTAACATTGCCCTCACTTTTTTAGAGTCCCCCAAAGAAATCATAACATTAAAACTATCGGGGTCTATAAGCTTAGGAGGTAAATCTTTTTCAAAAACAGCACTGACTTGGTCTGAAACCACAATTTTTAATTCGGTGCATACTTCCTTTTATTAGTGCTCAATTCCTTGAATAATTTAGCATATGAAGGAATATTCTTAATCACATTGAGCAATGGTAAATTTACATTCACCCTAGAAAGCATGTCATACAACTCTTTAAATTGTGTTTCAACCTTATTCTTGACCAATCTACCAGGGAAAGGGACAGGAGGTACATATGGCTTAAGAGGTGGAGTTGGAAGTTTCTCATCGGGAGTCACTTCAACTTGTTCCTCCGCCCCAACTTCATTCTCATGCAAATTAGTACTATCTAAAGGAGAAGGAGAAGAGTGTACCTCTTGAAGAGTCTTACCACTCCTCAGGGTAACGACCTTAGCTTGTTCCGGTTGACTTGGAAGTGTACCCGGAGTGTGCTTTTGGAGTGTCTCGGCAATTTGACCAAGCTGATTCTCAAGCTTTTTCATTGAAGTTTCTTGGTTCCCCATTCTTTGGTCAACGGCCACCTGATTTTGTTGCGAGGCCACAATAAAATTTTGCAAAGTTTCCTCCACACTTGGCCTCCCAGGCCCTTGTTGCTGCGGTTGTGGCATATGTGGTTGGTATTGTTGCTGAAACTGACCTTGTCCTAGATTTCCTCCTCATAAAAAGTTGGGATGATTCCTCCAACCCAGGTTATAAGAGTTGGAAAATGGATCATTTCGCACTCTTGGTTGGAAAGAATTAATTGCGCTGGCTTGCTCCAGAAATTCTGGAAATTGATCTCGCAATGGACACCCCTTAGTATCATGGGTATTTAAATTACAAATTAAGCAACTTTTGCCCGAACTACTCTTTCCTTGACTTCGACCTTGAACTTGACCTTGACCCATCATCATCCCCATGAAGTTATTCATTTGTGAAGTCAATGCCGAAACTTGTTGTGCTAACATATCATTGGACTCGACCTCATAAATACCTCTTCTACCTCCTCTTACACTTTTCTGTTGTGAATTCATGCCAAGTCTCTCATACAAAGCTTTTGTTTCATCCGCTGTTTTCTCACCCATAGCACCCCCTGCTGCATTATCCACTTATGCTTGACCTTGTTGAGTCAACCCATCGTAGAAAGCTTGATTTACAAGGGCTAAAGGAAACCCGTGATGAGGACACTGAACCAACAACATCTTGAATCTATCCCAAGCTTCATGAAAAGCGTCACCATGATCTGGATTGAAAGACATTATCTTGGACCTCAAATCGGATGTCTTTTGATGAGAATAGAACTTTTCCATGAACTTGTTGTAAACATCCGTCCAAGTGTTGAGAGAGGCAGGAGCAAGTGCCATAAACCATGTCTTGGCAGCATCTTTCAAAGTATAAGCAAAGCACCTCATTCTCAATTGCTCTTTGGTTAGTTGCCCCAATGGAAAACGTTGCACTGTGCTATAGAAATCTCGCATAAAGGTTATTGGGTCCTCCGATGCCATCCCATGGAATGAAGGAAGCATGTTAAAATGAAGGTTCTTCAACTCATAGTTCCTTGCCGCTTGTGGGAGCATGATGCACGATGGTGATGGTTCAATCACAGGACGAGCAAAATCACCCATCATCTGTGTTGGGTCATCTTCCGCCATTTTAATTTCCTCTTCCGAGTAGGTATTCTCAGACTGTTCAAAATAAATTGACTCACTTTCTGTATCACTTGGTTCTGGTTGCTTTCTCTTGTTGATGCGATGGATGTTGTGGTCAATTGGTAACAACTCTGGATGTAGTGACCGACGACCAAACATTCAAATCTGCAACACCAAGTTAAAACAAAAAATATATACAAAATAATATTCACAATAGCAAATAATTAAATCAACTTTAAAATAAACGCGTCCCCGGCAATGGCGCCAAATTTTGACGACTGTCGAAAGTCATCAAAAGTAAATTCCAACTCACTACCTACAATTGATTTGTAAATAGGGTAAGTAAGGTCGAACCACCGAGACACGTATTCAAAGTAAAAAAAAAATTATTGCTATGACAAAGATTTAATAAAAACGAGGGTTTTTGTTATTTTAAGAACTAATGCTTTTGAAGAAATAACTAAATTTTTTATAGTAGAGATTTCAATAGTAAAATGGAATTCCCGGGATTGGTTTCACAATTATGCTCAAATTTCAATAATCATCAGTCAAAGTATACTTGGGCTTTGTTCTTACAAAATTATGATTGGGACACTTAGGCTGGTGATTTGCAATCAAGTGTCTCCAATTAATCTATTCCCTTGGCCCGTTCATAGATTAATTAGAAACCCCTTTAGAAAATAAGAACAACTAGAACCACAATTTTTATGGATCTTTTGGCGGGGATTCAACAAATTGTCATTATCAAGCAAGACTAATTACAATTGAGAATTTGACGATTCACAATTATAATTCAAGAATATTCAAGAACAAATATGGCATTCAACATAAATATTCCAAAACTCCATTAAAAATCTACTTGATAATCCCAAGTCTACAATGAAAATGATGAAAATAAAAACTTAAAGCATAAAATTGTTACCTCCAATCCCAAGAACTAGATGTTTAGCTACCAATTACAAGCATGATGAACACCAAGAAAATGTAAAAAGATGATACTCGCTATTTCTCTCTAGCTCTCTCCTTTTTTTTAAAAAAAAAAAAAACTCTCCACAATCTAAATAACGTAATGTAAGGGAACAAAGAGATGAAAGATCATACATCTTCTTCAAAAGTGCACTTTGGCCCCTTGTAGACTTGGAAAAATTGCTATCTTCCTTTGTGAATTCCTCTATTTACAATTAGGTCCCTGAAGATTCTGAAATTTCACAAAATGCTTCTAATTTGCTCATATCTTCACTTGGACCCCTGAAAACTAAAAAACACTAAAACATCCATTAACACACACAAAACTCAAGGATTAAGCTAAGAATAAGTTTATAAAGTATTAAATGGATGAGTGTAAAACTCACTCATCAAAAAACCCGAGCCCATACTAGAGTCAAGATCTCTCGCGCAAGCGAAGCCATGCTGAATGTGCGCTCGCCCGAAAAATAATAAAATATTTCGGAGGTTTGGAAAAAAGGAGTCGCCACGCCATGCTTAGAGGTGCACTTTGAAAAACCTTTGGAAAGAGAGTGGGTTCGGGGGTCAGGTTACGTGTTGGGAAGAACCGAGAGTTCACCCAACACGCCTCGTCCGTAGACGAGTCTTTCTAATCTAGACATCCAAACAATTCAAAAGACGTGCAAACAATGATAATAAAAACAAATTGCGATAAACATGCATTTTATTGAATAAGAGAGATCATTACAACTTGTAGACCAATTGTCTGGGAGGCCACATCCCTTTACATCAACAAGAGACAGATTACAAGAGAAAACAAGTCCTCTGCAAAGGGTCACATCTGTCGCGTGACATATGACTCCTTTGTCCCAATATGTCGCGTGACATATGTTCACTTTGCAGAGGCTCTCAATCAAACAAATCACCAAGTCTCTAGATGCAATAAACAGGAACCAGATCTAGAAATTAAACAACATGAATACAGAACTGCATACTAAACAATTGAACAAAAAAAACTACAATTGAAATATGGTCCCTGCAGATGGTCACGACATGTCGCGTGACACATGACTCCTCATGTCCACATGTGTCGCGTGACATATGCTTACCATCTGCAGGTACCTCACAGAATGAGATGCAGATCCAACAATCACACAACAATTATATCAGGAACAGTAATAACAATACGAATTAACCACGAATCAATCAAAGGAGTGTGGATATGGGAGATCCACACTCCCTTGATGCCCAAATTGCAAATCTAAATAGATCACATCAATATCAAGCAATTGGACTCAAGGATAAGCTATTTAAACAGAGAGATTGCAGTTGCCACTTGATAATCTGAGGCAGAAGAAGCCTGATTATCAAGTGGAGAAGGAGAGAGAGAGAGAAGAGGAGAGAGTGTCACCCTTGTAGTCCTCAACTCTTACACTAAATTAGGTGTAGGAGCCTTCAATTCAACTTCGAGATGTAGATCTGATCATGAACTGAGAGCTGAATTCAGGGGGCTTCAAGTGTATAGGGGAGTAGAGATGGAATTGGGTTGAAGAGAGATGAGAGGTGAGGGAATTGGAGGGGGATTGGGAGGTTTTGGTATGAGAGAGAGAGAAAGAGAGGGAGTTTCTGGCATAATTTGGGTAGAGTGGCTTTAGGGAGGTGAAATTCGGATCCAAAACTGAGAGGGGTAGGGTCTTATTTATAGCTGCAGTCTATGGTCACTTTGTGTCGTACGACGTAACGTTACCACTTTCCATGCTTCGAGTTGTCGCGTGAAACAAGGTGACAATAATCGTTTTTGGTGCCAAAACTGATTCTGGAAGCTTCCTAGGTAATAACCAAAAAGTCCAAAATAGTTTTATTCCCTCTAGGTCCTTTAACTCGAGCAAAGTACAAAAAAGTACTTCCTTCGCGAGAAACGTATAAAATGTTTCCGGAAGTCTCGGGATGGACCGGAAATTTACCAAAATGCCCCTAAATGCCATTTTATTACTTAAAATACATCTGGAAAGGTCGCGAATTTGGATTGGCGTACTTACAGAGCCCCTCGGCAACGTCACTTATGGAAGAAGTGAGGTTGTCGATAAAATAAGACCCAATCCCAAAGAGCGGCTGGGGAATGAAGCGGAGGGCTAGAAGGTGAGCTGGGGAAAAGGATGGCTGGACCTTTTGAGAAAGGATTCCTACATATCCCGGGGAGGGAATCAAGCCAAATCGTAGTTCGGACTATTCGGGGGGTGTCTGATGGTGGAAGGCTGTTTTGAGGCGCCTGAACCTGGTGGGAGACTGTTTTGAGGCGTCTGAACCTGATGGAGAGACTGTTTTGAGGCGTCTGAACCTGGTGGAGAGACTGTTTTGAGGCGTCTGAACCTGGTGGAGAGACTGTTTTGAGGCGTCTGAACCTGACGGAGAGACTGTTTTGAGGCGTCTGAACCTGGTAGAAGCTGTTTTGAGGCGTCTGAACCTGACGGAGAGACTGTTTTGAGGCGTCTGAACCTGGTGGAGAGACTGTTTTGAGGCGTCTGAACCTGGTGGAGAGACTGTTTTGAGGCATCTGGACCTGATGGAGAGACTGTTTTGAGGCGTATGATCCTGATGGAGAGGCTATTTTGAGGCGTCTGAACCTGATGGAGAGACTGTTTTGAGGCGTCTGAACCTGGTGGAGAGACTGTTTTGAGGCGTCTGAACCTGATGGAGATTGTAGCTGCCGGAGGGGTTGATGCTACTACTGCTGGGGATAGGCTTGCTGGGCAGCGATTCTTATTGGCGGCCGACGGTGGGGCTTATGGCTTTTGACGTGCTCTAGGAGATTCAGGTAGGCGCGAACTTTTCCGTCTCGGCTCTGCTTTGAGGGGCAATCTTTTAGATCTGCTCAGTTAACCATTGTACCTGCAGGGGAAAAGCGACACTCGAAACATGATAGTCTAATTATGCTAGCTTGTTAGCAAAGGTTAAACTATGTTAGCTTGTGTGCATGAGTCTGTTCATTCTGAGAGCGAGAGAAAGGTGTTCAGTTTATTATATGGAAAGGTTGGCTTTGCCGGATTTGTACATAAGTTTCTGGAATTTCCTTTCGGGGTAATTGTGCATAGTGGTACATATGGTGGGGAAAAGTCCTCTCCCGTGCAGTAACATAAGGGTACAAGGTGTATTGCAGCGACGGCGAGTCAAAGGATGTCACAGAAACCACTTGCAGGACCTTGAGGCTTCCTGATGCATACCAAGTATGTCGCCCGACACTATGTGTCTGTCTGTCAGGATCTGTCGCACGACTAGACGAGGCTCGCGACAGGGTCCATTTAAAATCAGTTCCGGCCCCAAATCTGCAGGTCATTGCTTTTTCAACAAAAAGGGCACTAGCAGTCTCAACTTGACAAATAGGCGACTTTAGCAACAAAGGTTGGAGCTTTCAATCATCATGGAGCAATATAACGAGGAAATAGCTTCTCGGGAACCTCAATTTCGCCAGGACTTTATCGGGATTTCACAATTTCACCAAAAGCATCATGGGAAAATCATTGACAAGCGATATGGTATGCCGTGCCTCTGGCCTCTGAAGAACTGGAGAGTAGATTGGGATTTGCTCCGAGCAGCATCGCATTTTTGGGACTCGGAGAGGCATGTGTTTATTTTCTCATACAATGATCTGACGCCAACCATGGAGGATTTCCGGGCATTGACGGGTTTGAGTGAGGTGGCAACTGTGGCATTCCCTCGAGACAGGCGGCCGGTTGTGGAGCAGTTATCAGATTTCTTGTGCCTGCCAGTAGATCAGGTGGCTCCCATGGTTCTGAACAGTGAGTTTGTAGACTTGACCCGGATGGCTCGGCCGCGATCTTCTAACCTGGCACTGCTCGATCTCTCTACTTCGCTGGATATGTACGTATTGTTTACCTTGTCAGCATACTACTTCTGCAGTCATGTCGGAGTCTGCCCAGGTGTTCTGCTGGAGGTTGTCAGACAGCTTAGGGGTGACCGAGGCGTGGATCTATCTCAAATTTGGTTCGGCCAAGGGGAGATGGACATTGTACCCCTGCTATTAGCTGAGACTTATCACGGCCTTGATAGACTAGCCGGAGGATCTGATCTCATGGGCGCGGGTGTGAATGTGTGCCCCAAATTTTTGTTTGTTTGTTTTGGAAATTCACGCGAGTTTGAAGAAAACCGGTTTAATTTGAAAAACGGAGTCGCCACGCCATTTTGATTACCTCAAAACTTTGAAAAAAAGGTTTTATGGGTTCGGAGGTTAAGTTACCCCTTGGGAAGAACGGATTGTCGTTCACCCAAGGTGCCTTGCCGGAGCAAGTCTCCCAAGATCCCATTAATCGTGCTTGCTTGCGTGCTTTCTTGTGTGCATGTGTTTGAAAATAAAGGGGAGGGAATGTCCCAAGTCGTCTTCCGGACGTACAAACCATTTGTTGGTTGTCGCTCGGGATTTCTTGGATTTTATGTATTCGGGATTATGATCCCGTCCTCATCTTGGACTTGTGATCATCGCATTTTTGGACCTTGGGACTTGCGTGATCGAGAGAATGACTCCCTTTATAGTCAAAGATGAGGTTCTTTAGAAAAGGAGGGTCCTTAGGCCATCAATCCTACACTTTAAGACGGTCGAGCTCATATAGATGCTTCATACTCATCTTAAGTGATGATCGGAGATATAGGGTTCAAGGTTGTCCCTTTCTAAAGAAATTATGAAACCTTTATGGAAGGAACGATGTAAAGATAGGATCTTTTACACCGGTCCGTTCCAAGGTTGCTAATGGGGACATGGGGGAATGCATGTAAAAATGACATTTTTAATGAAAAGATGACATTTTTGGGTTGCAAAGGATGCATTTGATTTAAAGAAATGATCTTTATTTGCAAATGATGCATAAAGACATGATTTTTATGCAAATGATGCATTTTGTGAAGAAATTGGAATTTGAATATGCAAAGGATGCATGAAGATTGTATTTTGAAAAGCATAGGATGCTAATTTGGGATAAAGATATGATCTTTAATGCATAGGATGCTTGAAAGAGGATTTGAATGCAAAGGATGCATTTTTATTGTAAAGATTGAATTTTTACATGCAAAGGATGCATGAAGATGACATTTTTATTGAAAAATGGGTTTTTAGGTGCAAAGGATGCACCTTTGATTCAAATATTACATCTTTAATTGCAAAGGATGCCTAATGCATGCAAAGGGGGAAAGGGGGTATAAAGTTATGATCTTTATTCTACCAAGTCCCAAGCAAGATAATAGCAATTATATGAAAATGCAATGAGCAATTAGGATCACATAAAGTAATTAGAATGCTAGGTTAGGGTGTGCGAGGTTACCAATGGCTTCCTCTTCTTCTTGGGATGGAGCTAGGAGGAGGAATTGATCTTGGGATCTTCAAGGAGGAGGGAGGTGGCTTCTTGGCCTTCTTCTTCACCTTCTTGGGCTTCCAGCAGCTCTTGGGAGGATCTTCTTCGTATTATGAGAGTATTATGCTCTTTGTTGATGATTAAAATGGGTAGAGGAGGGCTCTATTTATAGGCAGTCTGGATAAGGCTAATGAAGCCGTGCGGCCAGAGACCTCGAGCTAATGCAGCCGTGCGGCATTATCCCTTGTGACTCAGCATTTCTAGAAACATGCAAGGTGGCAAATTCTAGAAGCTTCCTCCCAATTAAGAAAAACGTGTTTCTTAATTGGGATGCTTCCCTTTCAGTCCCTAATTAATTTGGAACAGTTCCGGAATATTTCCGGAACACTAGGAAGGTCCGGGGAATTACCGGGAAACTTACCGAAATTGCCGGAAAATTTAACCTAAGGCATGAGCCAGATTTGGGTACTTACAGAAGCCCCTCGGCAACGTCACTTGCAGGGCGAGTGGGGTTGTCGATAGAAAATGATCCAATCTGGCGAATGCCGAGATGGATTCGGTGACCAAAGTGGTCGAGTGGCTGGACCTTTTATGAAAGGCTACCTACGTATCCCGGAGGAATCAAGCCTTGATCGTAGTTCGAGCTTTTACTGAGTCGAAATGTTATTCCTTCACCTTGGAATAACGGAGATCGAAAGAGAGCGAAAAAAAGGTCGAAATGTTATTCCTTCACCTTGGAATAACGGAGATCGCGAGAGAGGTCGAAATGTTATTGCCTTCTGGCAATAACTGAAATTTTTAACAAGAAACATTATCCCTTTTGGCGATAACGAGGATTTCCCGAGGAAACGTTATCCCATTCGGCAATAACGGGATTTCCTGAGGAAACGCTATCCCAGAGGAAACGTTATCCCATTTGGCAATAACGGAGGATTTCCCGGAGGAAACGTTATCCCATTTGGCGATAACGGAGGATTTCCCGGAGGAAACGTTATCCCATTTGGCAATAAAGGAGGATTTCCCGGAGGAAACGTTATCCCATTTGGCGATAACGGAGGATTTCCCGGAGGAAACGTTATCCCATTTGGCGATAACGGAGGATTTCCCGGAGGAAACGTTATCCCATTTGGCGATAACGGAGGATTTCTCGGAGGAAACGTTATCCCATTTGGCGATAACGGAGGATTTCCCGGAGGAAACGTTATCCCATTTGGCAATAACGGAGGATTTCCCGGAGGAAACGTTATCCCATTTGGCAATAACGGAGGATTTCCCGGAGGAAACGTTATCCCATTTGGCGATAACGGAGGATTTCCCGGAGGAAACGTTATCCCATTTGGCGATAACGGAAGATTTCCCGGAAGACACGTTATCCCATTTGGCAATAACGGAGGATTTCCCGGAGGAAACATTATCCCATTTGGCAATAACGGAGGATTTTCCGGAGGAAACGTTATCCCATTTGGCGATAACGGAGGATTTCCCGGAGGAAACGTTATCCCATTTGGCAATAACGGAGATCGCGAAAAAGGATGGATTTTGTAAAGAAGTAGGAAGGAATCAATAGTTTTTGTAAAGAAAAGTGGGACGTACCCGGATAATATTTGTAAAGAAAATGGGACGTACCCGATAATTTTTTATAAAGCAACGGGACGTACCCGATTATTTGAAAATAGAATTGAAAATGCCAAGGGCAAATAAAATGAGTCACAGAGGTAAATTTGTAAAAATAGGCCTCGTGGGCACTGGAGGGAAAATTTGGTTGAACATGATTAGAAATGCCAGGGGCACAAAAGGGCAAAACAGGCCCATGGGGGACAAAATTTGTAAAATGGAGCCTTCAGGGGCAAAATTGTAAAAATCAGCCACAGGGGCTTAGTATGTCGCACGACATAATAGGCCCTGTGGACAGATTCATTAAAAATTGCACAGTCGCCATTTTGAAATTCAATTAGACTTGAAATTGAGAGGGAGGCGATGGCGAGAAGAGAGAGAGCAACATCAGAGGGAGATTTGAGAGGGATCTAGAGAAATCAAACAACTTTAGTTCGATTCAAATTGGTAAATGCCTCCTAGGCTCTATTCGACCAAAAGGGCTCCTCAACACGCCGAATTAGCTACTCGAAGGAAGGGCATGATTTACGCCGCTGGGCTAGGGCAATTCTTTGAGATGGCGAAGGAAATGGGCATGATTTACGCCGCTGGGCTAGGAAATGTGATACTAGAATGCATGCTCTTTCAATGATAGATTTTGACCTATTTTTCATTTGAGATGATTTCAAGAAATAGCGCGAAATATTCATATTTGTGCCATGTTTTCTTGCAGGGATTGCGCACCCGTGGCTCCCCTGAGGTGATTGGCAGGCTATGGGAGAGCTTGCCGGGTAGCCAGGAGCAGATGGACTCGCCTAAGGGCATGATTTACGCCGCTGGGCTAGGGCAATTCTTTGAGATGGCGAAGGCCATTGGAGGCACTCAGAGGAGTGTAGACTTGGTGAGGGCGTTTAGAGAGTTTTGGTGGGAGACCACTCATTCGTTCCACTTCTCTTGGGGTGAGACGACAGTCACTCCGCTGGACTTTGCGGTCATCACAGGACTGCCCTTTACGGATGAGCCGCTCTACATAGAGGAGCCTGCACAGGGAGTTGAGCCCCAGCCTATTGCTGATGCTGATTTTATGGGCTTACTTGGTTTCGTTCCCCGGATCAAGAAGGGGAATGGATATGAGTTGGGGGAGCTACATGGCTTGGTTGGGGAGCAGTGCAGGGACTACATTGTCGTTGATGACCCTGTTGAGAGCCGGCTGAGAGCCGAGAGATTAGCGAGGGCTTTTGTATGGGTGGGTTTCTCTGACATGCTGTTTATTAACAGCGCATCTACTGCCTTGACTTCACTGTTGGAGCTTTTGAGAGCTTGGGACACCGTGGGGAATCTATCTTGGGGTGAGGCCGGTTTAGCTGAGATGTATTTGGCCCTAGATGACGTCAGTAGAGGGAGGGCGAAGTATTTTACTTGCTGTCATCTGGCTTTTGAGGTATTCTCTCATCTTGACCTCTTTTCTTTTGCGCGTTTCATTCTGTCCTTTTCCTTGTTTTGACTTCTTCTTCTTCTTCTTCTTTTCAGGCTTGGGCCTTCGAGTATTTTGGTTGTTACGAGTGGCAGATACAGGATGAGTTTCCTGCCACCACCTTTCCTGCTCTCAGACGGTGGACGAAGAGTGCCAGGAGACAGACTAGGACACCGGAGGGTGCAGGATTACAGCCTCGTATCATGACACGCTGAGGTGCTTGAGAGGGATTCCACAGAGGCTGAGTATGTTCCCCTGGATTGGCCGTTATGACGATTTGGATTTAGATCATGCTGCGCACTTGACAGAGTGTCGCAAGCTATTGGTGGGTTTGTCTGGAGATGCCTTGTACTTAGCAGAGAGAGTGTACAGACAGCATGGCCCCAATAGGCATGCTCGGATCCCTGATGATCCTCCAGCTAGGATGTGGCTGCCTCGCCAGTTGGCAAATGTGGATGCTTTGATCGTAGGCATGGCGGCACATCTCTTCACACGGGATGGGGATTACACTTTGTACGTGGCTAGACATCTTCAGTCCCCACAGACCAGGGTTGGCTATGGTGCTCAGGGCGCGGGACCCTCGACTGGCTATGTAGCTAGACCTCCTTTTCCCCCGACCTTTATTGATTACCAGGGTGGCGGTCGCATGAGGCGAACTCATATCGATATGTCACAGACTCATCCTTGTCTGGTGCTCCCGAGAGGTTCTAGATCTATAAGTACTGTTCCTTACGTCTTTTGGATTGATTGCATCTCTTTCTGTTATCAAGAACTGCATTCTGACACTTATTATGTCTGCTTGTAACAGGTGTTGGCTCAGGCTTACAGGCACTTGACCAGGGCTTATACCGGTGCTGTGGGCATGATTAGCAAGCTCCAGAAAGGTATGAGCTTTTGGAAGAATCAGTGCCGATCACAGGGTTCGATCGATATCTCTCCACCTGGCCAGCCGAGAAAGAAGAAGAGTCGCACTGATGACGCAGGCACCAGCGGGGGCATTAGTGGACCGACGCCTCGGACGAAGAGGCCAAATGTGCCTCTTCACAGACCCATTGAGATTGATGATGATGATGAGGATGAGGATGGTGGAGCTGAGGCGGCCACAGACTATGAGCTTGACTCCACTGTCATCACTGAGCTTGATGACTATTACCGCACGGAGACCATAGCCTATGAGGCACCTTCTGATGATCCTGACGATGAGCCCGAGGAGGCTGAGGATGACAGCGAGGATGGAGATGATGGAGAGGATGATGATGGAGAGGATGATGGAGATGACTCAGAGTAGCCCCCTTCCCCCTTAGATTTTTATGACTTTTTTTGGTTATTGTACCCTTTTAGGGAAAACATGTCATTTTATTTTTTTGCTATGCACATCTTTTGGACATGGCCTATTTCATTTTGTATGTACATTGTTAGCCTTTTGTTGCACGCACTTATGAAATGACAATGGTATGGTATTTGGCTTGAATTGAATGACTTGAATGGATTTTTGGTTTGAATACGAATGCAATGGGTGTACATGGGGTACAGGAACCTTCCCCTATGCATTTGAGAAGTGTATGAATGGTATTTGCAGCTTTTGACATGTCGGGGATTGCCCTGGGGAAAGCAGCCTGCTGCTGATGTCTGATGTGGCTTGTTATGTCACGCGACATGGCTTGTTATGTCGCGCGACTTAGTAAGCCTGAACTGTGCTTTTCATTGCCTTTGGAACTGGAATGGAATTGCAAACACAGGTTGGAATTGGGTGACCAAAAGAGGTCACCTACCTGGCCTCCTTGGGACAATGGCAAAGAGATATTTGGTCCCTTCCTATAAGGATGGAAACGGGGTGACCTAGGAGGTCAAACAACCGATCTTACTAGGAATGTGCCAAATCAAAAGGGGTGACCAATGTGGTCAAAAATTGGACTTTTATGAAAAAGCTTATGCACCATTGGAGAATGGAGAAAGAGAAGGTGACCAAAGTGGTCGGATGGCTGAACCTTTTATGAAAGGCTACCTACGTATCCCGGAGGAATCAAGCCTTGTTCGTAGTTCAAGCTTCATCTAGACAGTTAGGAACGATGTCTAGGATCCTTGAGGTTTTGACAATTAATGGAGGTTGTCACCTGAGGAAGCTAAAGCTTACATCACTATCGGGTAGATAGAGGTAGCTATAGCTGGACAAACTTGAGCATACTTCTCAACCTGTGATAGAGGTAGCTAAAGTTGGATTTTTTTTTTGACAATTAGGAAACTGTCGCCTTGCGTTATCTTGTTATAACGGAAGTAACGAAGGCGCTTTTGGAAGAAAATGTTATCATTAGCAATTGGCACGTTACTTGAGCCTAGGGGTGATTTTTTCTTGGGAACAATGGTAGGGACTGGGTCTGGATGTACATATGGAATGTGTTTGGAAATTGTTTAAGATGGGTTTTCAGGCAAGTGGGGTCATATCACTTGGGTTCGGACTGAACTGCTGTTGTTGCTGGGATGTTGTCAACGTGGACTAAGATTCCCTCTTGGGCTGAGACTGGGTTTTAAAACTCGGGTCTCGATGAATGTTCCTTTCTCACATTCTGGCATTTGAAGCTGATGTCGATAGGCTTTTACAACCAAAGACTAAAGCAGATGTCGAAGTGACCAAACCTCTTTTCTAGGGATGGATGCAACTTATCAGAGCCCCGATCTGAGGAAGAACTCTCTGCAAAGCCCCATGAAAGATCCTTTCAGTGGCAAAGCTCCGGTTGGATGAACTGAGTAGGCGAGGTCTTAGGTTTTGAAGAAGAGACTTAATGAAGCCCCAATCTGATGACCTAGCGAAAATCCCAATATGATTGGTACTGCGGAAGTGATCCTGAGGTTGATCTGAACAAAACTGAATCCATCTAGGGACCTAGTGAAGAACCCGATGCGAACCCCGAAAATGGCTAAAGAAGCCCCAGTTTAAAGGAATGCTTTGACAGAGTTTTCGAGGCAGCCCTAATGCGAATTGTGGCAGAAGAGGAAAAACCTATCCTTCTCTCTCTCTTTTTTTTTTATATTTTCTTTAGTCAATCAGTCAACCTAAAGGAAATGTGAAAGAAAATATTCTTAGAATTTTATACATGCAGGGGCATATTTTTCGAAAGGTGGGAATAGATCCCGATCTTGTGTTATTTGGATGGCCTTATTCGACGTAGGCACAAAAACTCGCTTTGGGTTTGACTCTTTTGAGATAGTATAAGCGTAGAAGGGTTTGTAAAAGTGTATGAAAGCCCCTGCTGACAGAAAATCAGTGTTTAGCACTATCTTTCCTAAAATGTAGAAAAGGAAGACTTGTCAAGACATCTGAAAACTTGTTTTATTTACAATGATCACAAGATTGCTTAAAACCCTTTATTAATGTTCGGGTTATTCAACCACTAATCTCGATATGAAGAAAAACATTCTTATTAATCATGAGGAGAAAGTCAACCAATGTCGCGGATCAAGGTTGGCTGGTGTGAAAGAAAGGTTTGTGTATAGGGAGGTCATTAATGAGACCGGGTTTTCTGGAATCTGACTGTGTCTATGGGAGAGGTCATTTAATGAGACCGGGTTTTCGAGAATTTGAATGTGTTTATGACCGGACCATTGCTGGTTGCCTACGTTCCCCTCATTATGAGGAGCTCAGGTCGCCGTAGTTCGGCCTTTGGCAGGACTGTATTGGGAAAATGGGATTTGTGGTTCCTTTAGTGAAAAGGCTCGGATGAAAAGATTGGATGGTGAGGCTTGGGCCTCAGGATGATTCCTTGACCAAGTCATTTTTGGACGGCTGCTTCAATTACTTCCTCTTTCATTGGGGGAGAAAGGATCTACAGGCTTATGAAATGCTTCTGACTTCGCTTCGACCGCCCGATCGACAACTTTCATTCTCTGAGCTTTGATCTTGCCTGTCCGTCAAGCTTTTAATGGGCGGTGCTGGGTCCTTGGCCTCATCATTTTTTCTCTCTTTTTTTTTATGTGCAACCTTGTTTTTTGCCTAGACTGCCCCCTTTTTGGGATTTTCAGCCTAGCTAGGCATAACTCTTTTTGCACTACATTTTTTTTTTATATATTTTTTTTTATTTTCTGAAGCACTTGAGGGCCAAGGCGAGCCCCTGCTTGAATTTTTCTTTGACATCCTTCGAAGCTGAGTGGCCTTTTGTTGTCCCTTGATGTTGCCACCGTCGTTGACTTGGTCAAGATGAAGGTGAGGACATGGTTTGGGAAGCATATAGCTTGATGAAGGCTTTTATGAGGTAAGGAAAGTGTATGGCTTGATGAAGGCCTTTTGTGAGGTAAGGAAAGTGTATGAGGAAGGCATTAGTTGACTTTCTCACACTGATTAATCGGAACGTGAATTATTTCGAGAGATTATTTGTTGAGTAATGCAAGTGATCATATAAAATAAAACCATTTCATTAAATGTAATGTAGGTGTGCAAATAATGTCTTAAGTCTAGCAAGAAAAGAAGAACTCTTTTATAGAAAATTGAAGATTAATTACAATGTCCGTGGAGGACTTGATTGAAAAAGAAAAGTACTAGAACCTACGAAGGTTGACTGAGAGACTATTTTTCTTCTCTTTTTATTTTTTACTTAAGGATAGGTAGACCCTAGTCTAGCTACTCTTCGCGGAGTTGGGCCCGAGTAACTTGAGCTTTCCTTCGTAGATCAGCTATTGAATTTCTTTCTTCAGATCCACACACTTGTCTGTCACATGACCAAAATGCTTGTGGTACTCGCAGAACTTGGTCCTGTCAACTCTACTGGGGTTTCATGGCTTATAATTCTCGAGAGGTGTGAGAAGGCCTCGTTTCACCAAATCATCGAAAACTTTGCTCATGGGCATCCCAAAATCATCAGGCTGACGTTTCTGACCTTGCATTTCCTGAATTTACCTCTTACCATAACTTTCTGTTTTTGGCCCATGGAGGTTCTCGAGCTTCCCTTTTTCTATCAATTTCTGGATCTCATGCCTCAAATAGGTGCAATCATCAGTGTCGTGCCCAGGGTATTGATGGAAAAGACAATGCTTAGACTCATCCACCCGAACGTTGGGGTTCTTGGGCTTCCAATTCTCCAGTGGCTTTATCAGCTTTTCTTTCATCAGCTCTTCCAGAATCTTGCTTAAAGGCTTCTCCACATTGTCAAAATGAAGGGAGCGGGGTTTTCGGGAGACATTGTTGTTCTCAAGACTTGGATTCCCATTGTCCGATTGGTTCCATTGTTGGATTTGGCTGAAGGAGGCTACGACACTCTTTCCTTTGTGAGGAACCGGTGCTGATATGGGTACGGTTGCTGTTTGGTGCTGATGGCATTGGGTTATGCTTGGTGAAGTCATTTCCTTGCCTGGTTCGACATCTTGGGTCAAGGGAGTATTGATACTCATCATGAGGTCAAGCTTCTCTTGCATTTGTTTCACTTGCTCCATCAATATTGCCACATGGGGGTCAACGGGGACTCTCACAATAGGACTTTTATCAGTAGAAGGAACCACAGTAGCAAACTGACGGCTGAATTCATTAAGTCCGGTAGGTGACAGCTGGAAACTTGAATCATCCAGATTTTCTTTTGGCAACTCATGACTGCATTCAGGTGGGTATAGGGGCTTCAGAACATAGCCACATAACTCAAATTGATTATGCGAAGCCGGAGCATAGACTGGCAGGTATTGCTGAAACTGAGGAATAGGCAGGGTGAAGCCCAATCCGTTCTGAGGAGCTGAGGGCGATGGAGCCCTGATGAGCTGGGATGTTGGAAAGGACTGAGGAGGAGTGGTCCTTGGCAAGGGATCGTATGCGGATGGAGGAAGGTATTGGTTGTAGGATGGAAGGTCTTGGTTATAGGATGAAGGGACTGAAATCACTGTTTCCGAAGTCTCATCTTCGACTACCACCAGAGAACCGTTCGACTCAACTGTGACCTGAACTCCATGACGACGGAGTGCGTCAATAAGCATGGTTTGCTGTTCCTGATGAACCTTATGGGCGCTTTCCAAAGCCAGGACTAACTCTTCCTTCCTAACCATCTGATTTCCTGTACCCCCACTGCTTTCTGTCAAATCTGCCCTTCTGACCCTTTGACGATTCTGCCTAAGGTTTTCTGCACTGAAAAGCCGCTGACCCGGTATTCTCGCACACTTCTTTCTCGCTGCGGGAAAGGGATAGGCAAGGTTTAGACTCGGGGATAAGTAAGGTTTAGATTCGAAGGTAGGTAAGATTTAGACTTGGAGGTAAGTGTTTGGGCTGAAGGCTCAAGTAACATGCACTTATCGCTTAAGTTTTACTCAAAACACATTTTCTCCTAATCCTAATTGATCGGAAAAGATGAGACCTTGAAAGGTCGAGATCAGAAATTGGAGATCGGACCGAGGAGGTCTCGACTAGGAATTTGACCGCGAAAGAGGGAGAGATGAAAAATCGAAGATCGGACCGAGGAGGTCTCGATTAAGGATTTGACCATGAAAGGTCGGGAGATGGAAAATCGGAAATCGGACCGAGGAGGTCTCGATTAGGGGTTTGACCATGAAAGGTCGAGATAGGAAAATCGAAAATCGGACCGAGGAAGTCTCGATTAAGGATATCAGAGATAGGAAAATGCAATTATGATTACATTAATTGTTCAAGTTTACTTAAAATCATGTCTTTTATTAATTCCTATTTGGTTGGAAAAGGGGGTTTGCCCTTCTTTTTCGCAACTACTCTAGATCCTGGATCAGTGGGTTCCGTCACTACGTCTATAAGCCCCTCGTATTCCACCTGTATTTCGACCTCCCCGGGTGGACAGCCCCGGGCGAGGGTCCTATAGGGCACGCGGATCCCACCGACCGAGAGTAAGAAACGCTCCTAACGGGTCTAGCGGGTCATAGGAACTTTCAACGCACGAGCGATGCGGATTATAGTCAAGGCAATACCGGGAAAGTCTCGTCTTTCTGCCTTGATAGAATTTTGGCAGAATTTCGCTTGAGCGAATGACGTTTTGACTTTCGGTAATGTCTGAGAAGATAATAGGCATGGGTCGGGCGGCAAAAGCCGGATGACACAGTGTCACATTGAACTTCGTTGCATACGCCGGGCGTGAGTCAGAATCGAAGTCAATGCCGGGCCAAGATCTTGCCAATTTTTCCTTGTCGGAATTTTGGCAGAGCTTCGCTTGAGCGAAAGATCTTTTGATTTGTTGGCAAAGACTAGGTCTTGACTCTTACGCATTCCGTGCAGGTCAAGGTCAATGTCGGAGTCAAGATCTCGCCAATTTTTCCTTGTCGGAATTTTGGCTGAGTTCATCTTCCGTTATGAGCTAAGGCTTGACCTTTACGAGGGTATACAACTGGGCTATATGACACGGACTAGACCAAAAACCAACCAAAAAGTCACGGTTTTTTAAAACGTGTGACACGGACTGTGCATTGGTCGACACTGGCTGCCATGGGGAGGTTGGGATGATTCCGTGCGCGCCCGGGAGCATCGTAAGGCTGTCCGTGACTGCAGCTGGAACCACCCTCGGGTTTGAAGGACGTGCGTGCAAATTGTACAGGATATATTAGGTGCGCGTAGTGTGCGGTCTCCTAAAAATGTTCCTTTTTGAGTTAAAATAGAGATTTTCAGAAATGTGTTTTAAAGGAATGATTTTCGGGATGGGGAAAATGCAACACGTAAGCACGTAAATTTTAAGGAGCCCCGATCGATCGTAGCCGAGTAGCCCCAAGGCGCTAGGGCTTGCCCAGATTAACCATGATTTTTCCTGGTGGAATTGCAGCACCGAGGTCGCCCGGTCAAAATCCAAGGAGGATTGAGCCGTACGGCGCATGGATCAATTTTCCGAGTTCCACTCCTTTGCTATTTTTCGGGTTGTTTCCCGTTCAAAGTATGCACAGATTCCAAGATGCAAATGATGCATTGCAAGGTAAAGAAAGCAAGCATGATTAATGAAATCGGCGACGGGAGTCTAACCTGCTCAAAGGGAAAAGCTTTCTTTTATTTTTTTCAATTTTTTTTTTCGAAAAGGGATACTGGTACGTGGGATTGTTAAACCACCGGTTATCCCAACTCCCACATCCGGGAGTGTACAGGAAGGGTAAGTGGTTTCCACCTATATACCGAGTATTGATTTTTTGAAAATAAAAAAGCTTTTCTCTTTTGGGATTTCCCCAGCGGAGTCGCCAAACTGTGAATGTGTGCCCCAAATTTTTGTTTGTTTGTTTTGGAAATTCACGCGAGTTTGAAGACAACCGGTTTAATTTGAAAAACGGAGTCTCCACGCCATTTTGATTACCTCAAAACTTTGAAAAAAAGTTTTTATGGGTTCGGAGGTTAAGTTACCCCTTGGGAAGAACGGATCGTCGTTCACCCAAGGTGCCTTACCGGAGCAAGTCTCCCAAGATCCCATTAATCGTGCTTGCTTGCGTGCTTTCTTGTGTGCATGTGTTTGAAAATAAAGGGGAGGGAATGTCCCAAGTCGTCTTCCGGACGTACAAACCATTTGTTGGTTGTCGCTCGGGATTTCTTGGATTTTATGTATTCGGGATTATGATCCCGTCCTCATCTTAGACTTGTGATCATCGCATTTTTGGACCTTGGGACTTGCGTGATCGAGAGAATGACTCCCTTTATAGTCAAAGATGAGGTTCTTTAGAAAAGGAGGGTCCTTAGCCCATCAATCCTACACTTTAAGACGGTCGAGCTCATATAGATGCTTCATACTCATCTTAAGTGATGATCGGAGATATAGGGTTCAAGGTTGTCCCTTTCTAAAGAAATTATGAAACCTTTATGGAAGGAACGATGTAAAGATAGGATCTTTTACACCGATCCGTTCCAAGGTTGCTAATGGGGACATGGGGGAATGCATGTAAAAATGACATTTTTAATGAAAAGATGACATTTTTGGGTTGCAAAGGATGCATTTGATTTAAAGAAATGATCTTTATTTGCAAATGATGCATAAAGACATGATTTTTATGCAAAGGATGCATTTTATGAAGAAATTGGAATTTGAATATGCAACGGATGCATGAAGATTGTATTTTGAAAAGAATAGGATGCTAATTTGGGATAAAGATATGATCTTTAATGCATAGGATGCTTGAAAGAGGATTTGAATGCAAAGGATGCATTTTTATTGTAAAGATTGAATTTTTACATGCAAAGGATGCATGAAGATGACATTTTTATTGAAAAATGGGTTTTTTAGGTGCAAAGGATGCACCTTTGATTCAAAGATTACATCTTTAATGGCAAAGGATGCCTAATGCATGCATAGGGGGAAAGGGGATATAAAGATATGATCTTTAATCTACCAAGTCCCAAGCAAGATAATAGCAATTATATGAAAATGCAATGAGCAATTAGGATCACATAAAGTAATTAGAATGCTAGGTTAGGGTGTGCGAGGTTACCAATGGCTTCCTCTTCTTCTTGGGATGGAGCTAGGAGGAGGAATTGATCTTGGGATCTTCAAAGAGGAGGGAGGTGGCTTCTTGGCCTTCTTCTTCACCTTCTTGGGCTTCCAGCAGCTCTTGGGAGGATCTTCTTCGTATTATGAGAGTATTATGCTCTTTGTTGATGATTAAAATGGGTAGAGGAGGGCTCTATTTATAGGCAGTCTGGATAAGGCTAATGAAGCCGTGCGGCCAGAGACCTCGAGCTAATGCAGCCGTGCGGCATTATCCCTTGTGACTCAGCATTTCTAGAAACATGCAAGGTGGCAAATTCTAGAAGCTTCCTCCCAATTAAGAAAAACGTGTTTCTTAATTGGGAAGCTTCCCTTTCAGTCCCTAATTAATTTGGAACAGTTCCGGAATATTTTCGGAACACTAGGAAGGTCCGGGGAATTACCGGGAAACTTACCGAAATTGCCGAAAAATTTAACCGGAAGGCATGAGCCAGATTTGGGTACTTACAGCGGGCAGCCCCACTCTGTTATCTTTATGGCTTTTTGAGAGACTGCGCTTGATTGGGCCATTACCGGAGGGTCAAACAGCAATGCCTTGAGGGACGCAGCAGCCGATAGTTGGCAGGTGAGATTGACACGATGCGAAACTGCTGATCTGAACTTCTGGATTCCAACATGGGGACTAAAGACCATGAGAGATGTTCAGGACGGGTCGGTAGTAGTCAGACTACCAGGGTTGCATGTGTCTTCGTTCTGTATCCCTTCACTGGTAAGCAGGCAATACCGGTACCCTCAGCAGATTATCCGGGCTTTGAGAGAGACCGACGGGCGTCTTTGTTCCGATGATCATGGCCGAGCCCCAAGCTGCGCACTTCTTGACGAATCTTTCTTGGAGGGTTTTCTTCCCACACGGACGCTTCTTCGTCAGGCCAGAGGGTTTACATTCTTGACCACAGAGTATCTGATTTGGTATGAAGAGCAACGGGGTCCTGTGCAGTTGGCTATAGAGGCTCGCCGAAGGGAATACTAGGAGCAGAGTCCCATCCAGTCGGTCTTTTCGAGATGCAGAAGCCACAGGGAATCTAGATAATGTTACCGGCGATGCTGTGGAGGATTATGAGAAACGAGAGATCCGGAGGGCTGCTATGAGGGATGATCCAGATGTGAGTGTTCGCAGAGAGGCCTTGCGACAAGAGAGAGCTGCCAGGGTTGCCTTGAGGGAGACTGGCCTAATCGAACCACCGACACGCAGTATACCAGAGCTGGGGCGAGCTCAGACCGACTTGTTTGACATCCCTAGACCAAAGACCTCCCGGGGACCAAGGAAGAGGAAAGACAGGGGTACGAGTTCGGGAGCGGGAACGAGCCTCTAGACGCTTTTCTGGGAGATGGAAGACTCTTAATTTTTTCTTTCACTTGCTCTTTGGGAGAGAGATTTATTTGAACAGAATTTGAGTATCCCTTAATTGCCTTAATGCAGACAGAACAGACGTTAAAATCTTATTATTATTCTTTATTCGCAGCAGGTTATTTGAATCAAAAGTAGGCCGTGCTTGAACTCATCAAAAAGGATATTAACTCCAAATAAACCTTTGAAAAAGCTTTAGAACTGTAATCAAAACACATTTTGGCAAGATAAGAGGCTTTGCAGCAATTTAGACCGAACCACAAGTGGTTGCCTACGTTCCCCTTTTGTAAGAGAACTAAGGGGCTCAGGTCTCCGTAGTTCGACTCAATTAACTTTTGGTGTTTAAGAAAGGGGAAGACAGAAGGGGGACATGGTGCAACCCTATTTTTTACCTAGACCACCCTTTTAGGGTTTTCGGCCTAGCTGGGTATATTCTTTTAGCACCGGGCGTGTCCCTTATTTTTGCATGGACTGCCTTTTGAGAGGTTTTCAGTCTCATCAGGGACAATTTTATTGCACCTTTATTTTCATTTCTTTTTTTTTTATTATATTTTTTTTATTATTTACAGAGGGGAAGAGACTCAATTACACATAATACCTCCGCAACTTATCTCCGTTGACGGGGTGCAAAAAGGGGTTACCATCCAGATCCGCGAGCTGCATTGCTCCTCCAGAGAATATCTTCTTTACTAGAAATGGTCTGACCCAAACAGGTGCCCATTTACCCAACGCACTGCTCTGATTTGCAGGCTTCATCTTGAGAACCAAGTCACCGACTTTGATGTCTCTGGGCTTTACCTTCTTGTCAAAAGCACGGGCCATTCTTCTCTGGTATGCCCGATTATGCTCCATGGCCTTTAATCTGCGTTCATCTAGCAGAGCCAATTCATTATATCGACTTTTGAGCCAATCAATCTCATTCACCTCATTCTCAATCAACACTCTGAGGGATGGAATTTCCAACTCGATGGGCATAACAGCCTCCATTCCGTAGGTCAAAGCGTAAGGGGTTGCACCGGTAGCCATTCGAATAGAAGTGCGGTAGCCCCATAATGCTAAATGCAGCTTCTCTGGCCAATCCCTTCCTCGTTCGGCCATCTTCTTAATGATCCTTTCCAAATTCTTATTAGCAGCCTCAACATCACCATTCGTCTGAGGTCTGTAAGGCGAAGACTTGTGACACTTGACTCTGTATTCAGTAAGCAGGCGATCAGTCTCTCCCTTGAAATGAGTTCCATTGTCGAAAATAATCTCATTTGGGACTCCGTAGCGGCAGAAGATCTGTTCTTTTATGAAGCGGGCCACTTTTTTAGCTGTGAGCACTTTGTAAGATGCAGCTTCTACCCACTTCGTGAAGTAATCCATAGCAACCAATACGAATGAGTGCCCATTGCTCCCAGATGGAGTTATCTTCCCAATGACGTCAATACCCCATGTTGCGAAGGGCCAGGGAGTTGTCATACAGTAGAGATCATGAGGAGGGATATGGTTCAAGTTAGAGAATCGCTGGTATTTATCACAGGTTCGAACAAATTGAATACAATCAGTTTCCATAGTAATCCAGAAGTAGCCCAGCCTGATAATGCTATGCATAAGAGATCTAGCGTTCATATGAGGTCCGCAAGCACCGTTATGAACATCTTCCATTACTCTTTGGGCTTTTTCCTTGCTGATACAGAGCAGGAGAGGGCAACCTTCCCTTTTCTTCCACAATTCATTGCCGAGTATAACGTACTGAGCTGACAGCCTTTTCAATGCTTGCAGACTCTTGGCATGAATACCTTTTAGGTCTCCTTCTTTATCAACGGGGAAAGATGCTTCACCATGCTTGAGATATTGGAAAATATGACTGTACCATGGCTCATTGACGGTTTCGACCTCTATTTCACAGCAGTATGCAGGGTTCTCTTGCCTACCGACCCTGAATGGTTTGATCGACTTTCCTTCCGGGATTTCTACCAAAGAAGCTAGGGTGACCAGGGCATCAGCGAATCTGTTCTTGTCTCGCGGTAGGAATTGAAATGACACTTCCTTGAACTGACCAACGAGTTCTATAATGTAAGAATGGTACTTCTGGAGACATAGGTCTGAGGTTTTCCATCTATTAGCTGCTTGGTAGATTATCAATTGAGAATCACCGAACACTTCTAATTCTTCCACATGTCGCTCAAGGGCAGCTTCTAGACCGGCTATACAAGCTTCATACTCGGCCGCATTATTGGTAACCGAGAAATTCAACTTGATAGCGATGGGGGTATGCATATCGTTCGGGTCTACAAGTACCATCCCAATGCCATTTCCTCCTTTGTTAGCCGCCCCATCGAAGAACAACTTCCATCGATTGCCATTTTCTATGACGAGAATCCCTTCATCTGGAAACTGGGGATCCGGTCCTCGGGGTTCTGTACTGGGGAAATCAGCCAATTGATCTGCCAGAGCTTGTCCCTTAATTGACTTCCGAATTATATACTTGATATCAAACTCAGCCAAAAAAAAGGTCCACTTCGCCAGTCTAGTGGAAATGTTGCCTCTATCACCTTGAAATAGATATCTGATCGGGTCCATCTTGGAAACCAGGTGCACTGTGTGAGATAACATATAGTGCTTCAATTTTTCCGACCACCCAAACCAAAGCTGCGCATGTCTTCTCGAGAGCAGAGTAGTCTCACTTCCTTGGAATTTGCGGCTGACGAAATAAATGGCATTCTCGACCTTAGAGTCTTTCTTCTCTTGTGCTAGTATGGCTCCGATAGCTGTGTCTGTGACCGTCAGATATAGAAGTAAAGGCTTGTTTTCGTGAGGTGAGCAGAGAATAGGAGGATTAACAAGGTAAGCTTTGATCCTTTCGAAAGCCAGTTGGCGTTCCTCATCCCAGACCACTTCCTGATTCTTCTTTAATAGCTTAAAGATTGGCTCACATATAGAGGTCAGCTGGTTGATGAATCTGCTGATGTACTGTAAACGTCCCATGAAACCTTTCACTTCAGAGACAGTTCTGGGTGGCTTCATTTCGACAATCGCTTTGACCTTTCTAGGATCTACCTCGATGCCTCGCTCTGTGACCATGTAGCCCAAAACTTTACCCCGGATAACCCCAAAGGTACACTTGGCTGGGTTTAACCTCATAGAATGCTCCCGAAGCCTGTTGAAGAACTTCCTTAAATCTGTGAAGTGCTGTCCATCCGACCCTTTCGAGTGAATAATCATATCGTCCACATATACTTTAATCTCCTTGTGGATCATGTCGTGAAACAGGGTGGTGACTGCTCTCTGGTAGGTAGCCCCAGCATTTTTCAACCCAAACGGCATCACAGTGTAACAATAAGTACCCCAAGGAGTGGTGAATGCCGTCTTGTTTTGATCTTCTTCTGCCATCTTAATCTGGTTATAACCTGCAAAACCGTCGACAAAGGATTTGACTTCATAGTTAGCGGTTGCATCTACCAGCATGTCGATGTTTGGCAAGGGGAAGTCATCTTTGGGACTGGCCTTGTTAAGATCCCGGAAGTCTACACAAACTCGAACCTTCCCATTCGCTTTTGTCACTGTCACAATGTTGGCCAGCCAAGTCGGATATTCAATCACCTTGATAAAACCCACCCGTAAGAGTTTCTCAATCTCTTCTTTGACTTGCAGGGACCACTCGGGCTTGATCCGCCTCAATTTCTGCTTTATTGGCTTAATTTCTGGATCCAGGGGTATCCGGTGCTCTACAATGGAAGTATCCAGCCCAGGCATATCTTTGTAAGACCAAGCAAAGACGTCCATATACTCTTTAAGCAATTCAATCAGGGCAACCTGCTCATCTCCGGAGAAGAAGCTACCAATCTGTGTTTCTTTGGGCTCTTCGGCTGTTCCCAGGTTCACTGTTGTTAATACCTCATCGGCAGCTTGGGCCCGACTTTCCTTTTGTTCGCCAACCTGCTTTGAATCATTTTCTAAAGTTTGTTCATCTATTAGGTCTGCATTATCTTCAATTGAATCTGGCTTAATTATTTTTAAATCTTGATGATTAACTTTAGTTAAGCATTTAATTGTTAGATTGGCAATCACGGGATACTCAGAAAGATCAATCATTTTATTCAGAGCATAGGGAAACACAGTGTTTACAACTCGAAGACGATCTTCTGTCGTGAGGACATCAGATCGATCAGAAGACTCAAATTCAATCACAAGAGACTCTGGGGACTGACTCAGGACACGGGGGACAAATTTAGATTTAGAGGGACAAGGACGAGGTTTGAGCCCAAGCTTTCCGATCATAGTCTCCCTGTCTGCAACTGGTCCCTGAAATGAAGTCCAGTTCTGTAGCGGCTCCTCTGCGACGGTCTTCAAACCATTCAAATCTGCCACTAGCCCCTTTTCAAATTCCAGCATGGCTACCACCTCACTATCAGAGGAGACGTCAATCAAATCTCCGAGATTTTCAACCAGAACAACCCCTTCTGCAGGCAACTTCTTTGTAAACATACCATTCTCGAAATCTGACAGCCCCTGATTCTCAAACAATTTTGCCAAATCACCATCAATTTCTAAAGGATCTGCACCACGGATCTTGTGCACAACATGGTCATCCAGAGCGAGCTTCTCAAGCTAGTTTACGTAATCAGGTCCCCAGACATGGTAACTATTCTCATAGGTGGCGGTCACACCTGGCCTTTTGGGCAAACTGTCAAACATTTCTTTCACTGGGTTTTGGCTGCTGGCGAACTTCCGGATCATTCTCATTCTATCTTTCATTTGGCTCAGCTTCGGCTCTGGGCGAACAAACATATCACCATCTTCTCTGACAAAATGCTTATTCAAGGACCAAGCTTGTATGGGCGCGTCTCGGGCCTCTTGTACCTCTTTCAGTGCTTGAGGTCATTTTTTACTTAAAAGCTTCAGTCCTGTCGTACATCTTATCTTCTTTCGTCACAACATACCCTAGGCCTCGCTTATTCCTCTTGGCTTCTGGCATCACAAGGTGACATGGTCCTTGCTGACGTTTTCCCAGCCCCAGACCAGGGATATAACTCATGCATCTCATCAACTTTAACACTGAAGGGATCTTGTCGGAGGAAGTCGTCAAATCTATAGTACAGACCTGTCCTTTGGGCTTCTCAATCGTAAAACCGCTAAGCATCAAGTTTTCCTGGTCGAGTATAATTTCCATCACTGGTAAAGTATTAGTGCTGGTTTCTCCAATCGTAACGCTATCACCATAAATGGTCGTTAGGACCCCGTCTTGCACAAACTTTAGGCATTGGTGAAGAGTAGAGGCTACGACTCCAATCTCATGAATCCAAGGTCTGCCCAATAACGCAGAGAATGTGACCGGAATATCGATAACTTGAAAATCTACCATCATCTCTTTACCTCCAAACATCAAATTCAAAGAGATTATTCCCAACACTGCCCTAGACGTGGAGTCGTAGGCCTTTATGGTTTGATTGGATGGTTTAAGGTTCTGCGCATTGATATCCAACATACTCATCATTTTAGCAGGGAGCACATTCATAGCCGACCCATTGTCTACCAACACATGGGGAATCCGTCGTCCTTCCATGGGTACTGTGATGTGCAGGGATTCATTATGCTTTGCACCAAAAGCAGGCAGATCAAGATCCGTGAAAGTAATGATGTTCCCATATTGCGCAGTTCCGATCAGTTGGCAGGCTTCGTCCGGGGTGGCATTGACAGAAACCTTTATTTTGGACAAGGCTTCTTCTAACTTCAAATTGTGAGGGTACGAGGATGTGAGGAGAGACCGTAAGGAAATATCGACTTGGGTTCTCTTCAGTTGTGTCAAGATTGGATCTTCATGTACTTCTTCATCCCTGGTTGATCTGTATGGGTGCTGAGAAGACTGGGGATTCGCAACTGCAACAGCTTTACCTTTCCCGGATGGATCTATGTTATCTCCCAACATTCTTCCGGACCGAGTCAACAAATTGATTTCTGAATCTTTTTCAACCACAAAATCTTTACTGGCTTCCTTGAGCGCTGTTAGCAAAATTGGAACAGGATGAGTGTTGTAAGGCCATGCTGCTTGCCTTATCTCATCTATCGATAATGGCGCCTCTACATTAGCCGCTAGCCTGAGTTCCTCTAGAGAGATCGGAGAATCTCTAGGAATCACGGATGACATAGTGGTGGCAATCACATGTTCTTCATAATCGTCAAAATCAGCAATATTATTCAAACCATAAAGATCATCAAGATACAAAACATAACATAAATTATCTTTCATTTCGCCAGAAAAAAGGGTTACATCGGTTACATTCTCATTACAACCAGCATTATCACTTTCAACTATCGACTTCCCAAACTCTATTACATTAACATAGTAATCTTGGCCAAAATCCATGAGGTTCACGGTGTTGTTAGGCAACGGGTTGTTGACGACATTAGGACGAGGGGATTTCTCAATTTTCTTCTCATCTACAAGCCCTTGAATGATTCTCTTGAGAGTGAAGCACATGTTGGTGGTGTGTCCTGGGAATTGGTGGAATCGACAATACTTGCTTGTATCAAGGTTAGGATGGGGATTAGCAGGTTTGTAATTCTCCAGTGGCTTTATCATACCTGTCCTGAGCAATCCATTGTAGACTTCCTCTGTAGTCATTCCCAAATCATCAAACTTCCTTTGCGGCCTTGGCTGAAATCTTCCACCATTAGAACCGTTATTACCCCCTCCTTGCAGGTTGTTGACAATATTATCTTTCACTGTTTCTCTTCCTTTTGGTGCCATGGCTGAGACTGGGTTTGCTGTCCGATATCTGAAACCACCACTACCATTGTTTCCATTTGCATTCACATTCGGGGTTTGATTAAACAACTTATTTTCGCTTCTGGCTCCCATGCCGACCATCTCCCGCAAGTCTAGATACCATCCTTTCCCGATGGCTTCTCTAAGCACCGGCTTCACACATGACAAGAATATGTCCTTTTGGTCCTGGAGAGGGATTGGCTCCGATAACTCATTGAGCTTAGCATTCCAACGCTTGTAAAATTCCGTGATCGACTCATCCGCCTTCTGGATAGTTCTCACTAAATCATCCCGAGTAGTGCGCCATTCCAAGTTGCCTCTATATTTCTCCAGAAAAGTCTCTGTAATCTGACTCCAAGTAGAGCGACATTCTTGCTTCAGGGCTAAAAACCATGTAAGAGCTGGTCCTTTCAAAGTCAAGTGGAAGTGGGAAGCCATGAACTCGGGCGTGCAACCCATTGCGCCCATAGTCATCACATAGGTATCTACATGCGTTTTCGGACAAGCAGTGCCATCAAAATCCATTTTCGGCATTTTGAATTTGTGAGGCAAAGGTGTTACTTGGGCTGGATCTACCACTCTGAGACCGCTAGAACCGACAGTCAGCTTGTCTATCTGTTGTTGCATCTGTTTTAGCAAGGCCGTTACTTCTGGAGTCAATCCTGGAATCTGGGGGATGGCGGGAGCCACTGTTGAGGAAGGTACAGGGAAATTGGAATTAGGCCCAACAGGCAAAGCGGCCGGTGGGAGACCGAGGGTGCTGGAAATGCCGATATTACTGTCCAACAAACTAACAGAGCTAGGGATTCTGTTCCCGTACATATCATAACCATTAAATTGCATGCTGGGGTTCTGGGAACTGTACTGCGCTGACTGATCCCTGAATTGACCAAAAGGAGAGAATCCTGCACTAACACACGGAGCTGAATACGGAGTGGAGCCATAGAGATGCTGAGTAAGGGTAGAGCACACTGCTGGCTGAGGAAAACTGCTTTGGAGTTGAGACGGGCGTACTTCGGAACTGCTTTGTCTTGAATTATCGATTTCCCGAGACGGTGCGGCCATTCTGGCACACCATGCGGCCACCCCGATATTCTTCGGGATACACTTTGCTTGAGGTTGGGAGTAAGCGGCTCGGGCTGCGACCCATCTTGAACTGTGGCAGCGGAACATTGGGAGCCGGAGAAGAAGTAAGGTCAAAGAAGCTCATTTGGATGACCACCATTCTTGCTAGGACCTTCTTGAGCCACCTGGTTATATGCTTGGGAGGAAGGGGAAGGAAACTTTCCTTGGACACTCGGGATTAATCCTGAAGATGGCACTTGCTCGGGGCGAGGAACATAGCTTGTGGGAGGAGGCATAGCATTGTAACTGGTTGGAACAGGCTGGATAGGGGAAATAGATTCGGTCTCGTTGTTGCCCTCTTCAGTAATTTCCTCATAGGAACCATCCTCTCTACGAAGCATCGCTATCCCTCGGGCTCTCATAGCCTCCACGAAACAGTTATGGGCCTCTTCTTCTCGGATCTTAGAGTTCTGAGCTGACAGGCGGGCTTCACGTTCCCGGGTCAAAGCGGTTTCCAAGTTCAACCTCAACTCCTCTGTAGACAACTCATTCAGGCTCGGCTGACTCATCAGACTTGAACCTCCAGCAGATTGAGTAGCAAACAAATCTCCATTCCCTGCCATTTCTGATTCTGTACTGACTAAAGCTTCGAAAACTGCTAAAACTTCTCTGACAACCCGAACCAAATGAGCTCCCGGTACGGATGATCGACTCCAACTCGCCGTAGCTGCAGGGGTATATATACGGGTTTATGAGGTAGGGAAGGAAGAGGGAATACGGGAGAGGGAGAAGAAACGGAGAGAACAGACTCACACAAACAACTTATTTATCTTCAAGTATAAATCGATGATTTAAATCCTAAGAACGGTTGGGAAAGGCTAACCCTTTATTTATGCTAAACTAAACCTTGGGGAAACCTAGGGACGCAACGTTCAAATTACACTAAATGTTTTGCATTTGAAATTAATAATAAGTAATGTTACCTAAACAAAACCTAACACGATGTGAGACGGACGAGTAGCCCCAATTTCTAGGGAAATTTGGGCAGCATAACGGGTATTCTTGGGGGATTTCCAAGAAAAAATCCGGCATGACCTCTCGTCGGTGCATGGTGACAATGCGGCATGGTCTCTCGTTTAGGACACGCCACGGAAGTGACATGTCCTTACGTGAAACCATGTTGCGTTGGCAACATGCCCACAAGGTGCGGGGTTTTGAGGGAGGTAATAGAACTTATTTGGAAATTTCAAAAAACAACTCATTTTTATGTAGTTAAAACGTCATGTCAAAAAACCAACCGCGGGTAAGGTTATAGTGTGGTGCCACCTAAACATGCTAGGGGGATAGGTTTGACATTAGGCGCTCAAACGTAGGCGAATATTATCACCGTCCGCGATGCCGTCCATCGCACCCGAGGGTTCTAGAACTATGTGATGTAGTGTGCGGATGTCTATATTCTTTTATTTACAAAAACAAAATTTTTCATTTATTCATTTTATTTATTAAGAAAAAAGGAAAACACACACACAACTCTCAAGGAAGAAAAGGAACAACAGTCAGCTGAGCAATCTCTTTATTGATTCAAGGGACTGCCCTCAAACCAGAACCTGAAACCTGTCCAGTGACTAAACTTGTCGCGTGACACAGGACAGCAAAGGACAGAGATGTCGCACGACTAAGCAAGTCACTGAACCAAACCCCTGCAAAACTGAGATTAGCCCCTGCCTCTTGTTGGCAAGGGATGAGACAAACCAGCAAGGCAACAACATATAAAGCACAAACAACAAACAAAGGCATACAAATTGCAAGATCTCCTAAAATGCATGTATCGCACATGATTATCAAGGATGCACATAGAATGAATACATTGGATGTCTAAACGAACGAAAGCATGACCCACTTAGTTTTAAAAAACAGGTTTTCAAAAAGCAGCAGTCCCCAGCAGAGTCGCCACTGAATGTGCGCTCGCCCGAAAAATAATAAAATATTTCGGAGGTTTGGAAAAAAGGAGTCGCCACGCCATGCTTAGAGGTGCACTTTGAAAAACCTTTGGAAAGAGAGTGGGTTCGGGGGTCAGGTTACGTGTTGGGAAGAACCGAGAGTTCACCCAACACGCCTCGTCCGTAGACGAGTCTTTCTAATCTAGACATCCAAATAATTCAAAAGACGTGCAAACAATGATAATAAAAACAAAGTGCGATAAACATGCATTTTATTGAATAAGAGAGATCATTACAACTTGTAGACCAATTGTCTGGGAGGCCACATCCCTTTACATCAACAAGAGATAGATTACAAGAGAAAACAAGTCCTCTGCAAAGGGTCACATCTGTCGCGTGACATATGACTCCTTTGTCCCGATATGTCGCGTGACATATGTTCACTTTGCATAGGCTCTCAATCAAACAAATCACCAAGTCTCTAGATGCAATAAATAGGAACCAGATCTAGAAATTGAACAACATGAATACAGAACTGGATACTAAACAACTGAACAAAACAAACTACAATTGAAATATGGTCCCTGCAGATGGTCACGACATGTCGCGTGACACAGGACTCCTCATGTCCACATGTGTCGCGTGACATATGCTTACCATCTGCAGGTACCTCACACAATGAGATGCAGATCCAACAATCACACAACAATTATATCAGGAACAGTAATAACAATACGAATTAACCACAAATCAATCAAAGGAGTGTGGATATGGGAGATCCACACTCCCTTGATGCCCAAATTGCAAATCCAAATAGATCACATCAATATCAAGCAATTGGACTCAAGGATAAGCTATTTAAACAAAGAGATTGCAGTTTCCACTTGATAATTCGAGGTAGAAGAAGCCTGATTATCAAGTGGAGAAGGAGAGAGAGAGAGTAATTTAAAACAATGGATGAGAGAGAGAAGAGGAGAGAGTGTCACCCTTGTAGTCCTCAACTCTTACACCAAGTTAGGTGTAGGAGCCTTCAATTCAACTTCGAGATGTAGATCGATCACGGGCGAGAGCTGTCGGGGGCTTCAAGGGTATAGGGGAGTAGAGAGGGAATTGGGTTGAAGAGAGATGAGAGGTGAGGGAATTGGAGGGGAATTGGGAGGTTTTGGTATGAGAGAGAGAGAGAGAGGGAGTTTCTGGCATAATTTGGGCAGAGTGGCTTTAGGGAGGTGAAATTCGGATCCAAAACTGAGAGGGGTAGGGTCTTATTTATAGCTGCAGTCTATGGTCACTTTGTGTCGCACGACGTAACGTTACCACTTTCCATGCTTCGAGTTGTCGCGTGACACAAGGTGACAATAACCGTTTTTGGTGCCAAAACTGATTCTGGAAGCTTCCTAGGTAATACCCAAAAAGTCCAAAATAGTTTTATTCCCTCTAGGTCCTTTAACTCGAGCAAAGTACAAAAAAGTACTTCCTTCGCGAGAAACGTATAAAATGTTTCCGGAAGTCTCGGGATGGACCAGGAATTTACCAAAATGCCCCTAAATGCCATTTTATTACTTAAAATGCATCTGGAAAGGTCGCGAATTTGGATTGGCGTACTTACAAATGCCGAAATTTCGCTAGACAAAATTGGCAAAATCTTGACCCCGGTATTGACTTTGACTTTGACTTGCACAAAGTATGCAACAACGCTCTATGTGACACCGTGTCATTCGAATTTTAACGTCCGAACTATGCCTATTATCTTCCTTGTACAATGCCGAAGTCAACGTCTATCGCGCAAGTGGAGCTCTGCCGAAATTTCGTTGAGGCTCAAAGACTTGACTTTCATGGCATTGAAATTGACTATAATTCGCATCCCTCGTGCGTTAGAATTCCTATGATCCACTAGACCCTAGGACCGTTCTTCTCTCTCGGTCGGTGGGATTCGCTTACCCTATAGGACCCTCACCCGGGACTGTCCACCCTGGGATGTCGAAATACAAGTGCAAAACGAGGGGCTTATAGACGTAGTAACGAAGCCCACTGATCCAGGATCTAGAGTAGTTGCGAAAAAGAAGGGCAACCTTTTCCAACCAAATAGAAATAATTAAAAGACACTGTTTAAGTAAACTTGAAGATTCTTAATTGCATATTACTTGAGCCTTCAGCCTAAACACCTACCCCCGATTCTAAACCTTGCCTATCCCTTTCCCGCAGCGAGAAAGAAGTGGGTGAGAATACCAGGTCAGCGGCTTTTCAGTGCAGAAATTTCAGGCTCAGGCAGTTCGTCAGAATCGTCAGTTTCGTCTACTCAGAGGTTTAGAATGGCCGATCTGATAGAAAACAGTGGTGGTATGGGTAATTCGGTGACTAGAGAGGAAGAGTTAACCCTAGCCTTGGAAAATAGCCATAAAGTTCATTAAGAGCAGCAACCCATGCTCATTGATGCTCTCCGTCGTCATGGGGTTCAGATAGTAGTTGAAGAAAATGGTTCTTTGGTCATGGTGGAAGATGAGACTCCAGAAACAGTGATTTGAGCCCCTCCATCCTACAACCAATGCCCTCCTCCATCTACATATGATCTCTTACCAATAACTACCCCTTTTTAGTCCTTCCCAGCACCTCAAGTAATCAGGGCTCCATCGCCCTCAGCTCCTCAGATAAGACCCAGCTTCGTTCACTATCAACAGCGAATGAATGCTACAGCCACCCCAGTTTCCCAGTCTCAGCATTATCCCATAGGATTCATCCCTCCTCCTCAGTACGGACCATCCCAGTTGATATCAAAACTCCAGTACCAGTCTAATGATCCCTTTGCCATCTTTCTCGGGCATCGACCCACAAATGACCCCAGTAAGGCTTTTGACCAGTTCGACCTTTCCAACTTTGTCAACGCCTGTGAATTTGCCTCTCTCTCAGACAGCGACAGTGAAGAGTTCGTCTAAAATGAGAATAGGAATGGGATGATTTACAGTGACGATGACAGCTTAGTAGAGGGCATAAATGTGGAGCCAATGGAAATGAAACCCGAAGAACCAGATGGGGTAGAAATCCACAAGCCTGAGAATGAGGATGGGATTACCTCGAAATGCAATTTCCACTTTTGCAGGAGCTTAGAGGAGAAAATGTATGAAAGTTCAGACGAGGAAGAGTATGAGTTCAACATTTTAGAATTCAATACTCCTTACAGAGACCTGGTTGGTAAATGGAGAGACTTGATTGAAGCTTTAGCTGAGCAAGGGAATTGGGCTCCTCCCATTGATCCAGAATATGTAAATGTCATTGAGACTGTGCCTCCGTCGCGAAGGGTGGATGCTATTGCAATATTAAGGGCACCCCTGAGCCACTATCCAAGGAAGAATGTATGGGAGCCCTAGAAAGGGTCTTGAAGTTTGAGGCGACCCCGATCCCATTCCTATCTTATGATAACAATGACATATTCCTGGTGATCCCCAAGCCAGATGAAAAGCCTCAAATGCCCCTTATATGGCGTCAAGTATCCCGGCCATCCTTTGCCACAATTGGCTATCAGGGTAAGGACAAAGGTATCGAAGGAAGCTACTGTAGTGAGCCTGAGGAAGACACGGTTGAGATGCCAGAAGGGACAGTAGAAGAATGGCTCGCTCGAAAGCCAACTAGCCCAGAAAACCCTCCCAAAGACAATGACCTGGAACCTGTCAAAAGGTTCGATCCTGAATAAATCCTTATTGATGATGGAGTCTCCCACTTCAGGAAATGTTTGGCCAATGTCAAAGAAGCCATCAAAAGGTTGACTCCGAGAGAAAGGAGGGATATGCTTGATAGTGATGAGGAGTGTGACCCTACATTGCTGAAGAAGTTGCTAGGGCAAAATGATGAAGCCACTAGCAAACCTCCAAGCCATGGGAACGATAACTTTTGATGTACGTTGACTCTGAAAGGCCTGAATGAAACTGTCAAAGCCTTGAGTTAGGAAGAAGAAACTGATATCAGCAAGTTACTAAATCAATGGGGGACTCAAAATTTGAAAAGATCCAGAAAGCCTGTAACCTGGGATCAGATTCGTGAAGTTGCTTATACCTCCGGTGATGTTGTAAACCAAATCAACCAGCAGAGTTGGCCGTATGCCAGCAAAAGCCCACCTCTAACCCTGAAAGAGCTGAAGGAATCTTCCAATAGAGCTAACGACTCGAGAAAGTCAAATGTCCATGTGATGACTCGGTCTAGGCAGATGAATGTGGAACTACCCAAGGGTGACAAAAGAAATATCAGCTCCAAACCAAAGGCAGACAAGAGGCCTTATAAGTCGGAGGCAGAAAAGTTAGACTCTGAGAAGGAAGACCCGGTGCTGACTCAACTGAAGTTCACCCAAGCCAATATCTCCCTTTGGTCCCTGTTAACCTCTTCCTATCCCCACAAACTGAAGTTAGAAGAAAGTTTGGCCAAAACTATGGTACCCATAGATGTCACCCCCGATGAGGTCATCCAGATGATCGGGAACATTCACTATGGGAACATCATCACTTTCACTGACCTAGATATACCAGAATATGGGGGTAATCATACTGAGCCACTCTACATCACTATCCAGTTGGAGGAATTCCGGTTACCAAGGGTGTTAGTCGATAGAGGGTCTGCAATGAACGTCCTGCCCGCAAAAATGATGGACTTGCTAGATTTAAAGCCCACAAACTTAAATCTGTCTAGTCAGACTATTAAGGCCTATGATTCCACTACTCAGTCAGTTTTGGGGATTGCAACTTTAAAATTGTGGTTTGGAAAGAAGGTCATGGCTGTTGATTTCCAAGTGATTGACATCCCCATTTCATTTACCGCTCTGCTAGGATGACCCTGGATCCACCAGATAAATGGGGTGGCCTCTACCCTGCACCAGTGTGTCAAGTTCTAGTCCGATGATGGAACTATCACTACTATCTATAGAGACAGTGTTACTGTAGAAGGGACCAATACCGGAGGTATTCCCGTACTGGAAATCAAACATGATGATGAAGGGCTTACCTTAACTGGTTTCTTCGTGGCCACCTCTAAGGTGCAAGTGTGCTGTGCAGACCTCATTACTACCTCAGACAAAATACCTCCTGCCATGCAAATGATGAGAAAGATGAGTTATCTTCCGGGGCATAGACTAGGTAAAAGGCTTCAGGGTCGCCACACTATCGTCGACGCAAAAGAACAAACCACCCGACATGGTCTTTGCTACAAACTAAATCCTCAGGATGACAGAGAAGCTCGGGGAACAGTTCAGGAAAAGCGAAATGAAGGGGTCTATCTCCGTCCTTACAGCCTGTCTCTGGCCAAGTACTTCACAAAGGGCGAGACTCAGTATGATGAGAGTGGTAGTCAACAATCCGTGAGGAATGGCCTTCTGGAAAACCTTGAAAAGGCCCGAGGAAAGCCAGCCAATCCCATCAGGAGTATGTTTCTTGACTTGCCGAGTATTCCTGGGGCTACCACCACTGTTCAGAACCAGTATGTCTTCAAAGAGAACCCAGACCGCCTCAAGGAGTTGTGATGTCACCCGATTTTTTTTGAAAAATCAACGGAGTCGCCACACCATTTTTAGTTTTAATGGGGCTAAAACTTTGAAAAATGCCCAAAATTAGAGAAAATGAGCTCGGAAGTCACGTTACACTCCGGGATAGACATTTGACGTGCACTCGGAATGCCTCGTATGATGAGTCTTCCTCACTTGAAACTTTTGTGTGTGTGTATGTGTTTAAAAAAAAGGCTTTCTTAAAAAAGGAGTGTTCTGGAAATAACTTAAATTCTAGGGACTGAACTGAAAAAACAGTTTGAAAACAGTGATTAAACTGAAAATAACAGAAAACTGGAAAACTGTTTCCAGATGACAATGTCATCTGTGCGGATAAGACTGCACAGTGCAGTCTTATCCGCGCGGATGGGCCTGCACTTTCAATATTTCTTACAGTTTCCAGATTAGTCACTGTAATTTCCAGAAAGTTAACTGGATTTACATGAATTAACTAGAAATGTAACTGTAAACAGAAAATGAAAGAATTGCTTGGATTTTTGGCATCTATGTTTTGTCCTCTCTTTCCCTAGACTTTGATTAGTGGTTATAATTGATGAATCCACTTAACTAAGCCATCCCGGGGGTACATTAGGACTTTGAAAACATGTCATTTGCTAGGGACAAGGAGGATTTTGACATGAAAAGTAAGTTGACTAGGTCAAGATGTATCAAATTTAGAGGAAGATCTCTAAGGTGGTCACAAGAAGACCATCCTTGAGACCTATACTCAAGTGTATCTTATACATCTTGTGTGACCTATTTTGTGAGTCTAGATGATTTTCATCCAAGGAAAGTGTTCGAAGGTGAGCGTCTTAGACATGGGGAGGGGGATTTGCAAGAAAGTAAATAATATGGACCTTTTAAAGTGGTCGTCTATGGAGATGGACTCCAAGATGACCATACTTTAGGTCAAAAAAGCAAGTACCAAGGAATGTAAACAAAGGGACAAGGGGATTTGCATAATTAAAAGTATGGACCCTTTGTAGAGAATCATACATGGAAATGGATTTCATGGATATCCTCTTGGATCCTTAGGACAAGGGGAGGAGGGGAGTCAAATAACAAGTAGTAATTAAGACTACATAACTTAAATAGGGAGTAAGTGTATGAATGAGAGAGATATGAGTAGAGGGAGTGAGGGTATACCAATTTTTTGGGTTTATGTTTAGGGTTTGAAGGTTTCAAAGGGTTAGAAGTAGTTTTGGAGTGGATTTGAGGTTGGATTTGGTGTGGAATTTGAGTTGTAAGGGTGTAAATGGCTGTTTGAGAATGGATTTTGACAGAATAACAGTAGGTTTTCGTATTTTTTGGCCTTGTTAAACTGAGGGAGAAGGGCTATATTTATAGGTTGGTTAGGGTACAATCTTATCCGCATGGATGAGATTGTAGGCACAATCTCATCCGCGCGGATGGGATCAGCAGCGTGCCTAGTTTTTGTAGAAAGCAGTTTTGGCTGTTTGCAAATGGTCAATATTCTTTTTTTCTTGGAAATGACAGGTTTCCAGCGAGGTCCTACGACACTTTTTTATTCCTAAGAAATCCTTCCTCGACTAACTGAGGTGTTGTCGAAGGTAAACTCGCCTAACGGAGGCGTTGTCGAAGATAAACTCGACTAACGGAGGCGGGGACGTTGCCGAAGATAAACTCAACTAACGGAGGCGTTGCCGAAGATAAACTCGACTAACGGAGGAGGGGTCAAAGACAGACTCGACTAACGGAGGAGGCGTTGCCGAAGACAGACTCGGCTAACAGAGGCATTGCCGAAGGCAGACTCGACTAACGGATGCCTTGCCGAAGACAGACTCGACTAACGAAGGCATTGCCGAAGGCTGACTCGACTAACGAAGGTGTTGCCGAAGCCAGACTTGACTCACGGAGGCGTTGCCGAGGATAACTCGACTAACGGAGGCATTGCCGAGGATAACTCGACTAACAGAGGCGTTGCTGAAGACAGACTCGACTAATGGAGGCGTTGCCGAAGATAGACTCGACTAACGGAGGCGTTGCCAAAGATAGACTCGACTAATGGAGGCATTGCCAAGGATAGACTCGACTAACGAAGGCGTTGCCGAAGACAGGCTCGACTAACGGAGGCATTGCCGAAGGCAGACTCGACTAACGGAGGCGTCATTGCCGAAGACAGACGCGACTAACAGAGGCATTGCTGAAGACAGACTCGACTAACGGAGGCATTGCCGAAGGTAGACTCGAGTAACGGAGGCGTTGCCGAAGGTAAATTCGACTAACGGAGGGGGCATTGCCGAAGACAGACTCGACTAACGCAGGCATTATCATAGATAGACTCGACTAACGGAGGCGTTGCCGAAGATAACTCGACTAACAGAGGCATTGCCGAAGGTAGACTCAACTAATGGAGGCTTCGCCGAAGATAGACTCGACTAATGGAGGCGTTGCCGAAGGTAGACTCGACTAACGGAGGCGTCGCCGAAGATAGACTCGACTAACGAAGGTGTTGCCGAAGATAACTCGACTAATGGAGGCGTTGCCGAAGACTGACTCGACTAATAGAGGTGTTACCGAAGATAGACTCGACTAACGGAGGCGTTGCCGAAGATAACTCGACTAATGGAGGTGTCTATACCTGAGGGAGACTATTTGAAGGCGTCAATACCTGGGGGAGACTATTTAAAGGCGTCCATACCTGTGGGAAACTATTTGAAGGTGTCTATACCTGGGGGAGACTTTTTGAAGGCATCTAAACCTGAGGGAGACTATTTGAAGACATCTATACCTAAGGGAGCACTTCATCACCGTAAACTTGCTTGGTTGGAAATACTTTATCGCTTAGCAGGAGAAAAAATTCGATCTTACGATGACTGTCGGGGAAAAGAGTGACCGTGTCGGTCAAGTGGCTGGACCTTTGGTAGGCTACCTACGTATCCTTAAGAGGAATCAAGCCGGTCGTAGTTCAGAGACTGCTGGGGATGGTCTTCTTTGCTGAGGGCGCACTTCATCACCGCAGACTTTCTAGGTTGCTGAGGACGTACTTTGTCGTGTTTAAACACCGTAGACTTGCTAGGTTGCTGAGGACGTACTTTGTCGTGTTTCAACACCATAGACTTGCTAGGTTTCTGAGGATGTACTTTGTCGTGTTTCAGCACCATAGACTTGCTATGTTGCTGAGGACGTACTTTGTTGTGTTTCAGCACCATACACTTGCTAGGTTGCTGAGGATGTTCTTCGTCGTTGAAGGGAATTGGGCTCTCGCCATGTTTTGTTGGAGGAGACGGGCTTACGTTGATTTCTCCTTTGGAATATGGAATTGATGATGCATATGTTTAATTGAAAGCATGGGTAGTAGGAGTATGCAATTTGTTCATGAAAAAACATGGGTAGTTTGCATAAAGTGGGAATAAAGTGGGTACAAATTTGCCGAATTTGGGACGGACTCTTGCATAAGAGATTTTTGTGATGAAAACTCAATTTGTAAAAATAAAGTGGGTACAAATTTGCCGAATTTGGGACGGACTCTTGCATAAGAGATTTTTGTGATGAAAACTGTATGCATGCTAAATGAAGAAAAAATGTGTCCGAAAATGGGACAGAGTTTATTTTCTCTTTTCTGTTTGTGTTCGTGTTATGTTTGCCATTTTATTGACATGCTTGCGCTGTGTTTACCTGTAGGGGAAATCGGATGTCATCCAAAGCAAGTAGGGCAAGCTAAAGACACGAGGCTCTGTGGAGGCGGTCGCGATAAAATTGATTGAGGGACGATGGACGATCTCGCGTGCGTATAGAGGGAGACATGAAGAATTATCCCACAAAATGAAAGTAGGCATGGAGAATTATCTCGCCCAACGGCAGCGGGCGTTGAGAATTATCTCACGAAACGAAAGTAGGTCCTTCGGGTTGTGCTAATGTGCGAAGGGTGATCAACCTAGGGACAAGTCAGGAGGTATTTTGACCTGAAGGAGAAGTTTGGTTGAGTCTACATCTTGCTGATGATTGTCGACCTTGTAGAAGTTGTTGAACTTGTATTCACCTTGGGACTTCTTGCTGTGGAAGGCTTTGGGTTCGAAAAATGCAAGAACCAGGTTTGAAATGAGAGGGTCCTTGTTAAAAAGGCATCCAACACTTGGTAAGAGGGAAACCAAAAGAAAGGTGTCAATTTCGTAGAGAGGAAGGCACTCTGGTCGAGTTGGAAATATCAACAGCGTGATGTGCGGAAGGGATCTTCAATATCTTCAAACGTGTTGGCTGAGACGATGATCTTTTGCAAGTGAATCCTTGTATTAGCTAGGTTAGAGACAAATCAATATGGATGTATGCATAGAACCAAAATGATTCGCAATCACTTAGGGTTTTTCTATTGATTCATGTTTTGCATGATACATGAGTCCTGGGGAGATCTTTGTGGGGTTGCACGTGGTGAGAGGGTTTGTATGTGTTGTGGACTGTTTGGGAAAGCTTTAAGAAGGTGGGGTGATATCCTTTGGTCGCAGACTGAATTGCATGTCGTTGATGAGGTCTTATTGTAGGTCAGCAGTATCATGCGGACCTCAATTTTGATCTTGGGATGAAGTTGGATTTGAACCCCGGGTCTCGATTGAAATTTAATTTCAGTCTCAGACATTTGAAGCTGATGCTAACAGGCTCTAGAATCAAAAGTACGTTGATATGAATGAACCCTCTTTTGCTTAGGTTAGTTGTGACTTGACATAAATTTGGAGAATGACTTGGCAAAATGCTGATATGAGGAGATTCCCAGTTCTCAACCTCTGATGATGCAGGGAGTTGCCATATACCAAGTTCTAAAGTTGAAACTTCAAGATAATTGTTGAGATGACTGGACCTTTCTTCTGAAGATAGGTGTGACTTGAAAAAGCCCCATTCCGAGGAAATGACATGACGAAAGCCACAGAAGCTTTCTCTTAATGACTTGATGAAGCCCCAGGTTCGACAAAGCGTCACGGCAGAGGTCCAATTAATGGTTTGACTATAAAACTGACATACTGATGAAGCACCGAGCCGATCGATCAAATTGAGGTACTCTGAGGTGAAGTTGATGTAAACCCAAATTTGTTGCAGCATTACGTCATGAAGTAAGAAACCTATCTTTGATAACAACTATGCAACTAGAATCCTCCCTTCGAAAGGTGTCTTCCATATGGGAACTGTTAGCCATAGTGGCACTTGGATTGTTTATGGCTTCAATCATATTCACCCTATGTTTGTTCTTAGGGATTGTTGGCTGTGTTGGGCCCTTCGGGTATCTCAAACTTACCCCTTTTTGATCAGTTCTCACATTGCCCTTTTCATGCAATTATTAGTAACGTGCCCATGATACTAGTGGAAAGCACAGTGCTTAGTTGTATCCAAAGGGACATTGGGATCCCTGGGCTGATATCCAAAGGTCTGATCAGACCTTCCTTCACAAGTCCTTGAAAGACATCACTCAGAGGCATTCCGAAACCTTCAAGCTTTAGACTCCACAGCTTGGGGATATCACTTTTCCTTGGCAAGAAAGGAGTAGCATTGTTGAATCCTGTCCCGCATAGTTAATTGCCTCCTTGCCTTTTGGGCAGGACAGGAGCTGGATTAGAGGCAGAAGCTCGATACCGATAAGTATGAGCAGCGGCTAGCTGTTGGTCTAATTTTAGCCCCAGAACTGACCATTGCACGCATATTTGGATAGGGGAAGTTACTGAGGGACGTTCTCAAATGAGGCTTTAAGTAGGCTTGGAAAATATCCAACTGTTCTTCATCGGAAAGGGGAATTGCCATCTCACTCATCTTGAGGTTTCAACGCTTGTAAAAGTCCCCAATAGTCTCATCGAGACATTGTACAGTCATCTGCAGGTCTTCCCACTTTGTTTCCCATTCCAAACTGGCTTTGTACTTCTCGGTAAAAGCATTAGTGATCTATTCCCGAGTAGTCCTAGCCTCAGGCTTCAACCAGAAGAATCATTTTAGAGTACTCACCTTTAAGGAGAGACTGGAGTAGTCATCTAACTACTGATTCGTACGTCCTTTGACTTTCATGGCTAGGGTATAAGTATCCAAGTGGGTATTAGGACATGCAGTCTCGCCAAACATCTCTAGATTGGGCATCACGAACTTGTGAGGTAGAGGCACAATGGAGTTGGGATATGTGGGTCGGAGAGCGGCCTTCTTCCCTGCTAACTCAGCAACCTGTGCTTTTATTTACTTCAGCTGTTCCATGAACCAAGAAAGTTGAGAGTCTAACGGTGGCATAGCTGGAGAAAGGACTCACCATGGGTGGCACACTGGTGGAAGGGATGGCTGAACCCGGGGTGTAAGTGTAAACCTGTCCTTGGCCTAAGTTGCCCCGAGGGGTACAAGTAGAACCCTGAGCATAAGGATTGAGCCCGAAGGCGTGTTGTTGATTCCCTGTCGGCAAGAAGGGTGGAGGCAAACCAGAGGTGGCCGGGTAGCTCGAATACCCAGGGCCAGGATCAAAGTGTAGTTTAACAGAGGGCAGAGACCCCTAATTCTGAATTGCACTTTCGGTCGGGGTGGCAGAGTAAAAACCCGGAGGGTACTGTGGATCAGATGAGCTGAATGGGACGGGAATAGAGGTTTGTTTTCCCATGGGGGCGGTCATGAATGGATTTTGTGAGACTTGTGCGGTGCCGGGGGCTGGATGTCTTGAACTGGATTGCTATTGAGGCATCCCAAATTGCTGGGGAGGAAAGGTTCCAAACTGATCCATAGTTGACTGCCATCTCAAACCCAACTGAGAAGTCATACCAAGCTGCTGTAACTGTGAAGCCCCTGACTGATCCGTACCAAACTGTTGAGGCATAACAAACTACTGTGACATACCGAGCTGACCCCGACTTCGTTGAGGCACACCATACTGGCCCAAATTGGACTGAAGTCAATTTGTTTCCCCAAACAACTGTCCCCGACCGGACTGTGAATGTATACCAGATTGAGGCTGAGAGGATTGCTGATTCATAGGTTGAGACGAGTGTGTCCAGGTGGGGGTTCCATATGAGGAAGGTGGTGGCATTCGGCAGTAGTTTATCTGACCAAGAGAGGGATAGGGATCCTCTTCCTCTTCTATCGTGAAAGTCCCATCGGGGTTGAGGGCAATCGTTAAGTGATCATCGAAACCTCATTCTGATTGGTACAAAGAGTTTTATGGACTCGAATTCCAATATTAGCCATAAAATCACGATGAATCCCTGGTTCTGGTTAAAATTCCATCCTCAACCTTGGACGTCAAAGAACTGCACTTGACAAGCCCATGACTAATATAGCGATCACATATCCCTTTGCTTGGCTAAGCCCTGGTCTGAAGAAATGTTTTGGCGAAGTCTCAATTTTGAAGAAATGACTTGGTAAAGCCTCAGTCTCATGGTTGTACATCTGACATGAGTAAAACTTCAACCTGATTGCAAAGTTGTCTTGAAATGAATCTGATAAAAACTCAATCCATCTCGTAGCAAAGTAGAGGAACCAACGTGGACTCGAAAAGACCAGAGAAGCCCCACTCTAAAGAAATGACTTGACGAAAGTCCCACCTTAAAGAGTCCAATGCAGCTCTAATGCAAATTGAATTGTCAAAGAGGTAACCCATCCTTCTATATTTACTTGATTATTTTCTTTAGTCAATTAGTCAACCAGAAGAAAATGTAAAAGAAAGAAAATTTAGAAATGTATACATGCAGGGGTATAATTTCAAAAAGTGGGGATGAATCCCCGATTTGTATTATTTGATGGCCTCATTTGATGAAGGCACAAAAGAACTCGCTTTAGGTTTGACTCTTTTGAGAGAGCATAAGTGTAGAAAGGTTCGTAAAAGTGTATGGAAGCCCCTGCTGACAGAAAATCAGTGTTTAGCTCTATTTTTTCTATAATGTAGAAAAAGAAGACTTGTCAAGACATCTGAAAACCTGTTTTATTCAAAAATGATCACAAGATTGCTTAAAATCCTTTATTAGTGTTCGGGTTATTCAACCCCTAATCTCGATATGAACAAACATTTTGATTAATCATGAGGAGAAAGTCGACCAATACCAAGACTCAAAGTTGGTGAATTGTGAAGAAAGATTGTGTATAGGAGAGGCCATTGAGGAGACCGAATTTATGGAATTTGAATGTGTTTATGACCGGACCATTTTTGGTTGCCTACATTCCCCTTAATATAAGGAGCTCAGGTCGCCGTAGTTCAGGTTCGAACGGTGTTTAGATTTGGGAAAGGGTACGAATATTTGTGGTCCCTTTGGTGAAAAGGCTCGGATAGGGAGGTTGGATGATGAGGCACGGGCCTTGAGATGATTCCTTGACAAGTCATTTTTTGACGGCTACTTCCATGATTCCATTGCTTCTTGATCGTCGTCTTTTATCGGGGGAGAAAGAATTTGAATACAGCTTAAGGGCTTATGATAAGCTTTCTCCCTTGCTTTAACTGCTCCCTTGTTGTCGATAACTTCCGTTCTTTGGGCTTTAATTTTGCCCATCTGTCAAGCTTTTGATTGGCAATGCAAGGTCCTTGGCTTCATTTTTTTAAGCTTCTGCTTGAACCTTTTTTTTTTGAAGCACTTTAAGGACGAAGGCAAGCCCCTGCTTGGACTTTCTTGATGCACACGAGGGCGAAGGCAAACCCCTAGGTTGTTTTCGACATGGGTTCAATCTTTCAATGCTGAGTGACTTCTGTTGTTCCTTGATGTTGTCGCCGTCGTTGACTTGGTCAAGGTGATGGTGGGGACATGTTTTGGAAAGTGTATGGTTTGATGGAGGCCTTTGTGAGGTAAGGAAAGCGTATAGGGAGGGCATTAGTTGACTTTCTCGCACCGATTAATTAAAATCTTAATCATTTCAAGAGATTATTTGTTGAACAATGCGAGTGATCACTTAAAATAAAACCATTTCATTAGATGTAATATATGTGTGCAAATAATGTCTCGAGTCTAGCAAGAAAAGAGAAAAAGAAAAAAGACATATATAAAAGTTAGACATTTAACTACTATGTCCAAAATGGATTAAAACAACAAATGTCCAGGAAGGACATAGGTGAGAGAGAAAAATGCTGGAGCCTACGAAGGTTGACTAAAAGACTGTTTTAACATTTTAATTTAATTTAAGGATGGGTAACCCCTAGTCTAGCTACTCTTTGTTATTGGACCACGCCTATACCCTTTAGCATTGGAAGCAAATTTCTCATGAAGATATGACAGATTATGCTCGCCTTGGGTGACTTCAGGAATTCCTTACTTACCGGCCCTGACGGCCGCCTTATCTGCCATCAGATTATCATCATCCCATTTCCCCTGGCATCAGTTGTGAACTTATCGGAGGGCAGGAGTTCAAAGCATTTCACCAAATCTTGGGTGACTTCAGGAATTCCTTACTTACCGGCCCTGACGGCCGCCTTATCTGCCATCAAATTATCATCATCCCATTTCCCCTTAGCATCAGTTGTGAACTTATCGGAGGGCGGGAGTTTAAAGCATTTCACCAAATCTGGCTTTGCCGCGGTCACATGCTTGTTGCAGTCAAATCAGCCATTCTCAACATTTGTTGCGACTAAATCATCTAGCTTGCTAAGGGAAATGTCAAAGTCCATTGAATTCACAGAGCTTGAATCATAAAACTCAATCATGTTTACACTCGTGTGGTTTGGGAAATGATCATTAGCAGTATTGAGATCACTGAGGCGTTCGAGCTTGCCCTCCTTAATTAACCCCTGAATTGCCTTTCTCAAAGCTATACAGTTGTCGGTTGTATGACCGTGATACTGGTGGAAGGCGCAGTACTTGCTTCTGTCCATGTTAGCTGTGGGATTCTTTGGCTTGTAGTTCTCTACAGGTTTGAGAAGGTCTTCTTTGATCAGTTCCTCTAACATTTGGCTTAGAGGCATGTCTAGCTTGTCGAAGCGATGGAAAGGTTGTCTCCAGGAAGAGTCGTTGCTTTGCTGTGCTGTGCTACCGTTGCTTGACTGATGTCCCTGATGGATGTAGTTGACATAAGTGTCTTTTCCTTTTCTGGGGGCCGGTGCAGGGTTGAATGCAGTTGCTGCTCTGTATTGATAAGGTGGCTCTGTGCTCGGGGCCTACTTTTCCATCAGGTCATTCTTGAACTGGGAACCCGTATCGACCATGGCTCGGAGATCAAGGCAGAAGCGATGGCTGACTGATGCTCGTACTGATGGCTTAAAACCTGACTGGAAGATTTTCATTTGTTCGTCCTCAGGCAATGACTTCATGATTTCAGAAAGCTTCTGGCTCTGTTCCTTGCAAAGTTCTTCCGTAGTTTCGTCTGCCTTCTATTCTGCCGGCGTAACCACATGCGGGTCAATAGAAACCTCTGGACTGCTGGAACCTGTGACCAAAGGTCCACTGACGGAGGGAACCCTGATATGGGGTTAGACAAACAAGTTTTGAGAGAATGGAGTATAATTTAGTGGATACTGCAGAAATTGAGGGACTTGAGGCCATGAAGCAGCTGGAACGAATGCAGGCTGTCCGAAGTAATGGGTCGGAAAAGTTATGTGGGGGAAACCTGGTGAATTCTGGGCATATTGAGAGAAGGAAGTGAACATGGGAGGATTTTGATGGTTATCTGGATTTGTTTGAGAGGGTCCAGTGATGCGCTGGTTGTTTTGAGTGAAAGTGGTAGAACCGACTTCAAACCTTTCTGTTCGAACCATTTGTGAGGCGCCCGGAGCTGCTTGACCTGTACTATTCCGAGGAGGAATACGCGACTGCTGTTGAGGGGTACTGAACTGACCCATTCCGAGCTGATGACCCGAACCAGACTGAGGTTGTGAAGTAGTAAACTGACCCATTCCAAATGAACTGATTGAAACCCAAAGGTGAAAACTGAGAAGCACTGGGGGTAGGTTGACTAAAATCGGACTGCTGAGGAGTACCGATTTGATGAGGCTGAGATGTACTGGATCGAACCATTCAGCATCGATGACCCGCACTGCATCGCTGAGGCATACCAAGCTGTAGGGGCTGAGAGACAGGCTTAGTTATAGGTCAGGGCATGCTTGGCCCATTAGCAGTTCCACACGAAAGGGAGCAAGGCATTTAACGGTCGTCGGCATGCCTAGGAAGAGAATTAGCTTCATTCTCTGCATCAACCGTAAAGGTTCCATTAGGGTTGCAAACAATTGCTAGTCCATGGCTTCTGACACTTTCCAATAAATGACTGATCTGAGCCTCTTGATGTTGTCTTATCTGTTCCAACATCTGATTCCACTGTTCGTCATTCTGCGGATTCTCGATGAGCGGTGTCGTACATCCCCCACTGTTCTCCTCTGAGCTGGCCATTCCGAAACTCTGAGCTGAAGCGAAAGAAGAGACCGATGAAGTATCTGACATTCCAAAACCGACTGAGCTGAACAAACGATGACCCGGGATCCTGATCCAAACTTTGCTTACTGTGGAAGGAACAAAAGGGTGCGGTTCAGACTCGGGAAATCGAAACAGGTTGGTGTTTGGGCTTAGGACTCATGCAACATGCGATTATTTGTTCGAGTTTACTTAATACGCCTTTTCTCAAATCCTAAACGGTTGGAAAAGGTTGTTCTTTTTTTTTTTTAAAACTACTCTAAATCCTGGATCAGTGGGACCCATTAACCTCCCAACTCCCGGAACCTAAAAACTTGTGTCCCAGGATGGAGGGTCCCAAAAACCATCTTTAAAAAAACTTTTCTTTATATTACTTGAAAAGTAAACAACACCTTTTTCAAAACAATTTCAAAATAACCCCTCTACTTGGAGGTGATATAAAAACATGTTTAACTAGTTATAACCTGTATAAGTTACAAGTACTACAACTGTAAAGGCTTACACAAGCCAACTTTAAAACAAACCAAATTCCAAGTTTAATTACAACACAACTGAAACGTGTTTATGAAAGTTTGATATACAAAACATTTTCCAAAAGAATAACAGCCGCGACATTCCCAACTCCCCAAATCAACACATACCCTGACAACCCAAAAGATGTCCAAACTCCTCTCCGGCCTCACCGGTCCGGTCCTCCTGTCTCAGCGGGATCTAAAAACAGTAAAGGGAGAAGGGGTGAGAAATAATCTCAGCAAGCTATTATGGATGCAACAATATTCCATACAACATGCAACACATAAACAGGTTGCTCAATAACAAATATGCAACACTAAACAGGTTGCTCAATAACCACATTGGTAAAGCAATAAACACATTCCGTTACCTTCTATTTACCTTTCCCATCTGAATCATATGTAGTACTACGGTGGGAGTAATACTCCTCTCATGTGTGAACTGCTGGTGCACATTCACATCTTATACGCTCCCTTTCAGAGAACCATATAAGCTACCAGCTATCATATGAACTGACTGCACATATATCCATAGAAGATGTACCCCTAATCCGTGGCCACAGAAAGGGGGGAACGGTCATAGGTATAAGGAAATCCAAGCACCTTATGAAATATCTTCTCATAAGTGATCGTATTCCCTATACCCCCGAGGATCAGCTGATATACCATATTCAAGCACATCACAGATACTTGAAAATAAGTCCACCCCATGGAACATCAATACATATATATAACATGGTACTACAACTCATGTTAAACCAATCACAATAGTGCACATATATTTCAATACTATTGAACATTAACAATTCAATGACATGGTATTAATACTCATACTCAACAAATGAAACAGTGCAGCACGTATTTAAACACTATGTGCACAACCAACTATGAACATGTAAACACTTATGGCACAAGGTATATCACATAAGTCCTACATATTCGTTACACAATATATAACCCAGTAACAGGGTATTAATACTCCTGTCCCAATCAATGAAGTAGTGCACTATTCATTTTATGCACTATAAGAACCAATAACCTATACGACCCTCCTTCTAAATTTGCAATTTTACTTTTTCGGGACTTATATTGATATTGAATTTGAATGTGTCCCACGACCGAGACTAATTGGGAGGGGTGATTTCAATTTTGGATTTGGGACGAATAGGTTCAAGAGATGAGAGAATTGAGGATACCCACCAGAAAGACTAATCCAATCCATAATGATGTACCAGAAAATACAACATTTTTGTTACTTGACCAACCATCCGGAGAAGCAAATACAACGGGTACACTAATTAATAAGATTGATGAAGTAGCAATTAATGCAAAAACAGCCAATTGGAATCATCTAAGTAGCCCTACGCGTTGATAATATAACATTAAACACCTTCTATAAAGGTTCCATGTTCAAATACCAAGTTTTTCTAACTTTGGTTCAAGTTTAACAATTGCCTTTCAACCCTTTTGAAGACAATATTTAAAGCCTTTCCCATTATCCATTTGGACCATTTAAAGTTCCATTGTGAAGTACTAAAGTTGTACTCGAAGTGTAGTTAAAGAGGGACTAAATCTATACCCTTTTGATTAGGTCCACAAGCTTGCAAAGTCAGCTCCAGAACACAGTCCTGGGCACTAGTCGTGATGATGGGCACGAGTCGTGCCCAACCCCTGCACGACTGATTTAAATTTCACGACTTGTGACCCTGAGGGCCACTTATGTCGCACGACTTCGTCAAACAAGGTCACGACTCGTGCTTTAGGGCACGAGTCGTGCCCAATACCAGAACCCACTATTCTGTGCTGAACAACATCAGCAATAGCAAAACACATACCAGTTCTCAGTCCAGCTACTGCAAGGTTATCCCAACTTTACTATACAAGTATTATAGCACATAATTAACCACCCTTCATGACAAACAACATATATACAACCACTTTTCAATTAACAAACCTTTCTTTATCAATAATCATCCCATATGTTATCACCCTTCAACTTACTCATTTCCAAACCATATTTCCTCATTTCTAAGACCAACCAATTGGTTCCTTTTTACCAATAATCAGTTATATGGTAAAAATAACATCTTTAAACAAGGTATGAACAATTATAGAAAGAAAACATAACAACTTACCAAATTTTACCAAAATAAAAGGAAGATATACTCGACTATTCCTGCTCTATTCAACTCCCTTAGCAATAATTTAAAGTCGGAATCAACAACAAAGCAACGGGTGAATTTCTGGGATTTTAGGAAGATCACCTAGGGTTTAAGCTTCTTCTAGACTGAGAGAGAAAGAGAGAAAGCTGAGGAAACGTTTTTGGCTTCTTGAAGAAGCTAAAAATGATATTTATATAACAAATTTTCATTCTAGCTCCTTGAGGTTTCAAATAACTATAAGCCACTACATTGAACTTATAATTACACATAAGCTCCTCAACACTTTCACAATACTTTCAATTCAAAATTCAAGTACTATCATTTTACTACACAAATCTCCCATTTCTTTTATTTAGACATTATATGATTCAATCAAGTTAATAACATCTCAACTCACGTAGTTCATCAAAAATCTCAAAATGAACACATACTCAAACCAAATAGCATATAATGCATAAGAGGGAATGCAATGCACCCCAACCCCACGTGCTCCACGTGTGACCAAAATGTGCCTAGGTTTAGGGTCGTGATACTCACTCCCCCTTAAACAAAATTCATCCCGAATTTGGACTTCACTTACCTGAATGATCAAATAACTCAGGATATCTCTGTCTCATCCCAGATTCCAATTCTCAAGTAGCTTCCTCAATGGTGTGATTCTTTCAAAGAACTCTCACCACAGGAATACTCTTGGTACGCAATTCCCGGACCTGCCACTCTTGAATCCGCAATGGTACCTCCACATAGGTCATATCCGCCTCGACATCCTCTGGAGGAGAACTCAATACATAAGAGGAGTCATAACAATACTTCCTCAACATGGACACATGAAACACATCATGGAGAGAAGAAAGAGAGGGAGGTAGAGCCAAACGATAGGCTAACTCACCTACCTTCTCTAAAATCTCAAAGGGACCAACAAATCTAGGAGCCAATTTCCCTTTGTTGCCAAACCTTTTGATCCCCGTTCTTAGGGAGATCTTCAAGAATACCAAATCACCAACCTGAAAGGATAACTCCATTCTTCTAGTGTCGGCATAGCTCTTCTGACGACTCTGGGTTGTCCTCAATCTGTCACGGATCACTTTGATCTTCTCAGTTGAGTCTCTAACCAAATCTGGACCTCAAAGTCTAGCCTCACCAACCTCGTCCCAACACATTGGGGACCTACATTTCCTCCCATACAGTGCCTCATATGGTGCCATCTCAATGCTGGATTGGTAGCTATTGTTATAGGCATTCCACTAAAGGCAAATGGTCTTCCCAAGATAACTGGAAGTCCATCACACAAGCCCGTAGCATGTCCTTGAGAATCTAAATGGTCCTCTCTGTCTGCCCATCAGTCCGAGGATGAAATGCTGTACTGAAACTCAACTTGGACCCCAAGGCTTCATGCAAAGCCCTCCAAAACCGTGAGGTGAATCTCAGATCCCTATCAGATACAATGTTGACAGGTACCTGAATGAACGCCCTCTGAAAATCAAAACAACTTTTCTTTGATTTTAAGAACACAACTTATTTTTATTTTTAATTTTGGGAGTCGCCACGCTGTTTTTAAAGGAAAACATTGAAAAACCTTCGGAAATGAGAAAATGGGTCCGGGGGTCAAGTTACGATGTGGGAAGAGAATATGGAGCTCACCCACATTGCCTCTTTCGAGACTTTCAATCAAACAATGGACAATTATAATCATTCTAAGTGTGTGCAATTTGTGTCAACAAACAAGGCTTGCAAATTTGGATTTCATTAATGATAGTGAAAATGGATACAACTTGTGAACCATGAAAGGGGGCCACACCCTTACAAACAATGACTTGCATTATAAGGCAGGAGCTGAGACAGTCCGTCCAGGAATCTCGGATGTCGTTCGACACAGGACTTCCTCATAGGAGGGATATCGGACGACATAAGGCCTCCTGATCAGATTGCCTCTTACAAAGGGGGTGGTTAAGCCACCAAAGCTAATCTAGAATTAAAAACTAGGCTATTTTAACTAAGGAGAGACACTATTTAGGGTCTGGAACCAGCTTGGGGTTGATTGGAGTGAGCAAAGTCAAATTTGACTTTTTGTGATATGGATGTCGTATGACACAGTACACATGAGGTTGTCATGTGTCGGACGACAGAACCGCCTCCATTATCAAGTTTCACCCAAATGGATCTCAGACTTCCCAAATAGTGGTAAATGAACTAAAACTACTTAAACACAACTTTAAATCACAAAGGGGATCAATCTGGTAGATCTGAAGTCACTGAAAGCCAAACAGCTTTCTGGGAGCACTATGTCGTATGACAAGGACTCCTTTAGGTGTCATGTGTCGTCCGACATAGGTGTCCTATTTCAGTGCCCTTCAGAAGACTGATCCCACCTTGCTCAAGATGCAAAACTAAGCTACAATATCAACTGAAAGCAGTATAATAACAATACTACGTGAGTATTATGGGAGGATCACATGGCTTTAATGGCCAAATGTGAAGAATCACATGTTTTTTGGCCATTATCATGTAGCCATCACCTCCTAACTCAAACACAAGTAAACAAGATGCAAACTTTAGTGCAACTAAGGCTACTAAATGTCCAGATCTGAAGTGAGGAGATGTGAATATTGAAGATTCACATCTCCACCACCTTTGTCATGCAAAAATCCCAAATATTCACATATTATTGAACAATATAAGCATGCAATGTAAATGAATGAGTATGCAAGGTGTAATCAGAGAGAGAGAGAGTCTAGGGTCTACCTATTGTAGTCCACAAGGTAGAAGCACCAATAGTATGGTGTTCACCCCTTCAAAACACCAACAAAGGAAATCACTCTTTGGACCTTGGCTTGGATGTGTGTGTGTGTGAGGAGGGAGGTGAGTTTATGTGTATGAGAGAGAATGTGAGCCTCTATTTTAGCAGAGTGACCTTACTTGCCAAAGTCCTCTCTAAAATGATCAGCCAAGCCCTTTATTTATAGGCATGATGAAGGGAGCTCCTATTTCGTACGACATAGAGTTTCCACCGCCTTGGGGTCGTCCTGTGTCGGACGACACTGGTCAACTTTATGACAAGCTGGGTCGCAGGAAGGCAGGCCCAATGCGGAGCAAATGGATCAAGGTGAATGAATGAATGATTTAGGTCCAAAATGCACTTTAGCAAATAAATGAGCCCAAAATTAAATACATATCAAGGAAAGCGGACCCAAAAACACAAGTTCGGGTTGGGGTACTCACAGAGCCCCTCGGCGACGTCACTTCCACAAGAAGCGGGGTCGTCGACACAATGAGAATCCCGAACCGGACAACGAACGGCGGGAAAAAGAGATGACCAAGATGGTCGAGCGGCTGGACCTTTTCTGAAAAGGATTCCTACGTATCCCGTGAGGGAATCAAGCCGAATCGTAGTTCAACAAAGAGGTGGTGCTAATGAGAGGCCACAGGCTTTCGACCCAAGGTTTGACTGTTTCTTTGGGGAGTCACCCGAGGTTTGATTGTTTCTTTAGGGAGTCACCCGAGGATTTGACTGTTTCTTTGGGAGTCACCCGAGGTTTTGACTGTTTCTTTGAGGAGTCACCCGAGGATTTGACTGTTTCTTTGGGGAGTCACCCGAGGTTTTGACTGTTTCTTTGGGGAGTCACCCGAGGAGTTGACTGTTTCTTTGGCGAGTCACCCGAGGATTTGACTATTTCTTTGGGGAGTCACCCGAGGTTTGACTGTTTCTTTGAGGAGTCACCCGAGGTTTGACTTTTTCTTTGGGGAGTCACCCGAGGTTTGACTATTTCGTTGGGGAGTCACCTGAGATTTGACTGTTTCTTTGGGGAGTCACCCGAGGTTTGACTGTTTCTTTGGGGAGTCACCCGAGGTTTGACTGTTTCTTTGGGGAGTCACCCGAGGTTTGACTGTTTCTTTGGGGAGTCACCTGAGGATTTGGAGACATTGGAACGAGCCTAAAGGGGTGTAGGAGCAATCCTAAAAAGGTATGGGAACAAGCCCAAAAAGGTATAGGAACAAGCTTGAAAAGGTATGGGAATAAGCCCAAAAAGGTATGGGAACAAGCCCAAAGGGTATAGGAACAAGCCTACCGGGTATAGGAACAAGCCTAAAAAGGTATGGGAACAAGCCCAAAGGGTATAGGAACAAGCCTACAGGGTATAGGAACAAGCCTAGCGAGATATAGGAACAGGCCTAAAGTGGTGTAGGGACAAGCCTACGCATAGGAACAAGCCTAGTGAGATATAGGAACAAGCCTAAAGAGGTGTAGGAACAAGCCTATGCATAGGAACAAGCCTAGCGAGATATAGGAACAAGCCTAAAGAGGTGAGGAACAAGCCTACACATAGGAACAAGCCTAGCGAGATATAGGAACAAGCCTAAAGAGGTATAGGAACAAGCCTAGCGAGATATAGGAACAAGCCTAAAGAGGTGTAGGAACAAGCCTACGCATAGGAACAAGCCTAGCGAGATATAGGAACAAGCCTAAAGGGGCGTAGGAACAAGCCTACGGGGATCGAGATTAACTCACAAGTATCGTGAGATGAACTCCAAGAAAAAGAAATGACTCTTACGAGAAAGCAAACATAAGACAAGATGATTTGCAGTTGAAATGAGATACACTTTCATACCTGTGATGTGCTTACTTGTAGGGATTGTGCACACGAGGATCACTTGAAGTGATGGGCTGACTTTGGAAACATTTGCCGAGTAGAACACAAACTTTGCTGTTGATATTACCGTTGTAAGACGGACTCTGCTGACGATTTGCCGTCGCAAGACAGGTATTGCTGATGATTTGCTGTTGCTAGACGGACCTTTGACGATGATTTGCCAACGAGGCTGATGAGCTTGACGAGCACTGCTTGGAAACTGAGGCATCTAGGGCCCTTTCAAATGATGCTGATAGGTCTAAAGATGATGGGACCTATGAAGACGATAAAGGCAGAATATGCCACCTATAGGACTTGAACTCATTGTACAGATTGTGATTTGAGGCGTAGGGAGGCGACGGCCAGGTAGAGAGTGATTTCGGGGAGAGCGGTGACCGCGACTTCGAGGAGGGCGGTGAGCACCATGGCGACGACTCAGAGCCGAATCGATTGCGGTGGCCCCCTTTTGCCATGCTTTAGGACTCTTAGAGAGAGAGAAGAAACAATGCATGCACTATTATATTGCTTCTCACTTTGTAAAACAATATTTTTTGTATTTTGCAACTAATGCATTCTCTTGATAGCATCTAAACTTATTTGTTTATATGCATTAGTCCGTCCCAGGCAATGGCAAAAAAAGAAAGGCATTTGTTGGGGGTTGGTATTTTTGTGATTTGGTATTTATTGGGTGTTATTTGTGTATCTGTGGTTGCATTGGGTGTGCCAAGTCCTCTCCCATGCATTTGGTGAGTAAGGGGAATGGATATATACAGTTTTGGACTGTTTCAGACAGGCTTTGAGCAAGTATCGGATCGCCGATGGAAAGCTACAAATGCAGCCAGTGCTGATGTCTGATGAATGGTCACATTAACAGACTTTCTTGGAAAACCAGCCCCAGCATTTATAAAAGGACAGATTCACAAAAAGGCAACTTCCAGCAGTCACAGCAGCCCCAAAATCAATCTTCAACCTCAAAATCAGCCCCAAGATTCAACATTTGGCCCAAAATGGCACGTTATGATGAGAGATCCAATGCAGCCCCATTACAGGCAGAAACATCATGTGGTCCAGGAGGCACCCATCTTTTCAGACCTCAGTCAATCAGTCATAGACTCGGAAATATGTACGTGCAGGGGCACATTTTTCGAAAGGTGGGAATGAATCCCGAATTTGTGCATGACACACTCGCTTTGGGTTTGACTCTTTTGAGAGAGTATAAGCATCGCAAGGTGTGGAAAAGTGTATGGGAGCCCCTGCTGACAGAAAAATAGTGTGTGGCTCTATCTTCCTAAGATGTAGAAAGAGAAGACTTGTCGAGACATTTGAAAACTTGTCTTATTCGTGATGATTACAAGGCTGCTTAAAACCCTTTATTGACGTTCGGGTTATTCAAACACTAAATCTGATATGAACAAATATTTTGATTAATCACAAGGAGAATACCAACTGATATCGAGAATCAAGCTCGGAAGGATGGAAAGTGTATAGGGACGGTCCTTAATAAGATCGGATTTTTTGAGATTTGTTTGTGATTTCGACCGGACCAGTTATGGTTGCCTACGTTCCCCTCCTTGGGAGGAGCTCAGGTCGCCGTAGTTCGGGCAAGTCCCGATTGAAAAGAGAACGAATGTTGAAATTCGAGGATATGGACCTTTGAGGATTTGGAGAATTTAAAGAACATGTCTTCCTGGAGTGTCGATGAAAGACACGGATGTGAAGCCCCGGTGAGGCATCCACGACAAGTGTTTGCGGAGGAGAAATGAAATATGCTCAGATGAAGTATCAAATGAATGGATTGAATTTGCACAATCTTAGATCGATGAATTTGAACCAAGATGGATTGGATTCCAATTTAAGCAAGCAATGAAGCATTAATTTGATTTAGCTCTCGAAGATATTGGAATGAAATTACTATCCGGTAGGGACTGTAGCTGGGTTTCCAGGCTTCGATCGGCCATCGGGTGATTTGGAAAATTGTGACCTCTTAAGATGAGAGGTCGGCTGGGCCTTTTTCTGACTGAACCTCTCAAGATAAGAGGTTGGCTTGCAGGGATGTGTTTAGGATTTCTATGGTTAGGATATTGATTGCCTCTAAGAATGAGAGGTCAGATTTTGACTTTGGCCAAAGGCAAGGGTAATGGTAATGGGAATATCCTCTAAAAGCGAGAGGATGGCTTGGGATTGGAAGGAAATGGTGAGAGGAAGTCCAAGCTATCGAGAACTTTTGCGAATATTGTAAGAGTTCGGGCTCCTTTTTTATCATTGGGGAGCCTTTTGAGAAGTCGGGGATTTTTGCTGAATGGTGAGGATCTAAAGTCCTTCTTTTGAAAAGCCTCCTGAGGATTCTGGTTGATTTGTGAGGATTTAAAATCCTTTTCTTTTTTTCTTTTTTCATTTTTTTTATAACTTGGAAGGCCTCCTGAGGAGTTGAGGATTATCTCTGTCCTTCCTTCATGGCTTGAGACATTTTGCGCATCGCCGACTCTCGAAGCTAACTTCTTGGCATTGCTTGGACTTCTCTTAGCATGGAGAAAAAATGATGGCTAAATGGGTTTCAAAACACGCCGATCTTGAAATGAAAGGGTATTTTTTGGTGAGGGTGAGGTAATGGCTTTCCTATGGGTGAAAGGCTTCAACCGCAATCCCTACCGGATGACCTAAACGAAATTAAGTCTTCATTTCTTTCTTAAGCTTTAAATGAGAACAGATCTATGCAAATTCATCGAGCAACGAGATGATGAGGATGATGAAAGAGATGTGAGCATATGATATGCAAGATGGGGAGTTAGTAAGCCCCAATTTGAGAAAGATATCAGTTGATTTTATTACTTTGATCAATTTAAATATTAATCATTTCAAAGAATTAGTGATTGAGTAGCACAAGTGATCATGTGGAGTAAAACCATTTCAATCAAGTGTAATGTGGGTGTGCAAATGATGTCTCGAGTCTAGCAGGAAAAGAAACAAAGACTTTTATTACTGCAAAGCAAAAACTAGTCTAACGTGGACTTAACAGACTCTTGTCCAATAAAGGACATTCATTAAAGAAACAAACAGACAATCTAGAACCTACAAAGACTGATTGACTGTATTAATATTGGATGGGAGGGCCCTGGGTTCTAGTGTAGATCACGGAAGAAGATTGGTAACCACATTGGGGTGAGGAGCCTTCTCAATCTTTCCCTCATCAATGAGCTTTTGAATGAGCGACTTCAGAGCGACACAGTTGTTGGTGACATGTCCAGGGTACTGATGGTAGAGGCAAAACTTGCTAGTGTCCAGATTGGGATTTGCCTTAACCGGGTTGTAATTATCCAGAGGCTTGATCAGCCCAGTCTTTACCAAACCATTAAATGCCTCCTTAGTCGGCATCCCCAAATCATCATAACTTTGCCGCTGAGGCTTTCCTCCACCACGGCTGGATAACTGACCCTTCTCCCCTTGAATGTAGTTGATGGTGTTAGAGACAGCAGCTTCCTTACCCTTCGAAGCAACAGGGGTATAGCTTGGAACGATGGAATAGGTGGCATTCTCGCTTTCGGCCCCCGCACTCACCATTTCTCGCAGATTCGGGTAATACCCACGCCCAATGGCTTCCCTAACAGCTGGCTTGACACATGAAAGGAAGATGGCCTTCTCATCGGATAGGGGAATTGGATGAATCAACTCACTCAGCTTCTTGTTCCACCTCTTATAGAAATCTGTCACGGACTCATCGTGCCTCTGGATGGTGCCGATCAAATCACTACGAGTGGTGTACCACTCGACACTTCCCTTGTATTTATCCAAAAAAGCATCCCTTATCTGGGACCACGTAGCCCGTGCCTCTGGTTTGAGACCTAGAAATCATCTCAAAGGGGAATCATCGAGAGACAAATGGAAATAGAGGGCTAGCATTTCCTCGGTGGCCGTTTAGCGACCATAGACATGATATAGCTGTTCACGTGAGTTTTAGGGCACGTGGAGCCTTCAAACTTAGCTATAGGGGGCATCTTGAAGTTCTGCGGGAGAGCTCGGGAGTCTTTGAGCTCTACAGAATTGACCACACTTGATCCGAAAGTCATCTTGTGCAACTGTTCTTTCACATACTTCAACTCTTCTTCAAACTCGAAACTTCGGAAGACAGGGGTTGCCCTACGGTTGGAGCTACCATGGAGGACGGAACAGGACCATTAGCCTGAACAGGCGCCACAAAAGGAGGAACTATAAACTGAGAAATGGACGTGTTAAAAGGCAAAGCCGCCGGTGGCAATGACACTGGAGCACCCGCATAAAACTCACTTGGACCTTGGATCTTTACCCCAAAAGCATCATACCCGTCAAACTGGGGCTGCGCTACTGGTGGAGGAAAGCTTTGAAACTGGGAACTAGAATACTGCAGAATAGTGTCCTGGCAAATTTGGCCTCCCGACAGAAGATATTGACCATCTTGTTGCTGAGTGGGATGACCATGAGAAGCAACAAACTGACTGCCAAAGGTTGGGTTGAGCGGCTGACCCATGCTGCTATTCTGACCTTGACCTTGGAACCCATACTTATTCTGAGCCACCCAGACTGATTCTGAGCAAACTCAAACTGATCTTGGCTGACACCACTGTGCTGATTCTGCCCATACTGATTCTGAGGAGAAAACACAAATTGGTCCTTAGCACTAACCTTCGGGAAGGAGCTTGACTCGCCTCTTGGTCCGTATTGCCCGCCATAAGTAGACGCTGGGATGGGGGGAGGTCTTGACACATTTCCATAAGTCGGCATCGAAAAGGAGCTAGGCATACCATAAGAGATTGGCGGGGGCACATTGTGATAGCCTTGCCTAGGTGAGGACGGGGAACAAAACCAATGTCGGTGATAGTAACATCGGGCTCCTCCCTAACTTCTTCATACGACCCATCAGGGCGATGGATTATGGCAACCCCTTGCATACGCATCACTTTGACATAACGAGCCCAACCGGCCTCCTCACGTGCACGAGAGGCTTCGAGAGCAACACAAAGAGAAGCCTCCTGAGAGAAAGCCAGAAACACAGGTGAGGGTTAACAAACGGACTTCCCAGGGGTGTCATATGAGGACCCATGCCATGACCACTGTTAGGAGAGGCATTCAAACCCACGTTCGGCCCCACATTCTGACCTTGATCTGGCCCCAAACCTTGACTGACATTCTGACCCTGAGCTGGATCCATACCCGCATTCTGACCCAAGCCTGCTGAAACTTGCGAATCTGCCATTTCTGAGACGGCTGGAAACGAATCTTTGACTGGAGATAAACTGATTAGCCGACCACCCGAAACTCTGACCCAATACTTGCTCGCTGACAGGGGGAGAGAACTGTTTTAGGTACGGGAGAGGATAGGCTCGGGACGGACTTATGCATATGCCTTATTAAAAAATTGAATAAAAACAATTTTTATTAATCCTAAGAATGGTTGGAAAAGGGGGACACCTTCTTTTTCGCATTCTACACTATTCTTGGACTAGTGGGTTCCATTACTACATCTATAGACCCCCTGTATTCCACCTGTATTGCACCTCCGGGACGGACAATCCCGGCAGAGGTCCTATAGGGCACGTGGAACCCACCAATCAAAAAGCAAAACGGACCTAAGGGCATACAAGTCAAAACAAGTCAAAACAAGTCAAACTCGAGATTTTCAAAACCAAGTCCAAGTCAACAACATCTTGACTCGGAAGGAGAGAGGGTCGGAAGTACATTTGAATGTACGAGACCGTAATTTGCAGGTAAAATCCTGGAAAAAAAATCGGCATGACCTCTCCTCACTTCGGGTCGAAAATCCGGCATGGCCTCTCGTCGCTTCATGGAGAAATTTCAGCATGACCCCTCGTTAGTATGTGTCAAAAATTCGACATGATCTCGCGTTAGCACATGTTGAAAATGCGTCATGACTTCTTGCGAAGCCAAGTCGAGAAATCGACATGTACCCACGTCGAGACATGTCAAAATTTTGACATGTACTCACGTTGAGTTATGTCGTAATTTTGACATGAAGAGGGAGAGTATGCCAAGACTTTGGGAACGAAGTACGACTCGGACTTTGTGAGAAAAATTTTGAAAACCGAGTTTGAAAATGTTTTGAAAAGTATTTTGCCAAAAACCAACCGGTCACGGTAGAAAGTGTGTCACGGACAAATGTGGTTCCTAACACTCTACAGGCTGGGAGGACTTTAGGCGCTCAAGCGTAAGCGAAACACGTCACTTTCTGCGATGCCGTCCGTACACTCCAAGGGTTCTAACTCTATGTGCAGGTAGTGGCGAGTAGTGTGAAGGTATCTTCTAGGAAAATATTTTTGGTTTTTTTGTTTTTTTTGTAAAAAGAGTTTTTCAAAAAAAAATGCAATATTCATAAGTATGCAAAAAGGAAAAACAAGAGAATGAGTCCAAAGCACGACAAAAGGGGACTGCCCCAAATGCCAAGAAATCACCAACAGCTGCATCTCAGAATCACTATGCCCTGTTCAACTGATCAACTGAAATTGTTCCTGCACTGCCTTCCTATGTCGTCCGACACAGGACATCCCAGGAAGGGGATGTCGTCCGACATAAGAGTTCTCACCAACAGAGCCAAGCAAACATCAAGGGGGAGAAACCCCAACACCAAAAAATACCACATACCAAGGCATATAAAGCATATAGGCACAGAAGCATGGCATGGCACATAGGACACATAATGACACAAATCATACACAAAGAGAATGAGAAAATTATCCAAGTTGATTTAAAGAAAGTTAGACCCTCTAAAAAAGCTTTTCTTTTTCAAAAAAGAAGAATGATACCGGTATGTGGCATTGTTAGACCACAATTTATCCCAAGCCTCGGGTTAGGAAGCGATAAGGGAAACTTAGTGGTTTCCACCTATATACCAAGTATCACTCTTTTCATTAAAATAAAAGCTTTTCAATGTTAAGTCCCCAGCAGAGTCGCCACTGAATGAACGCCCTCCGAAAATCAAAACAACTTTTATTTGATTTTAAGAACACAACTTATTTTTATTTTTAATTTTGGGAGTCGCCACGCCGTTTTTAAAGGAAAATATTGAAAAACCTTCGGAAATGAGAAAATGGGTCCGGGGGTCAAGTTACGATGTGGGAATAGAATATGGAGCTCACCCACATCGCCTCTTTAGAGACTTTCAATCAAACAATGGACAATTATAATCATTCTAAGTGTGTGCAATTTGTGTCAACAAACAAGGCATGCAAATTTGGATTTCATTAATGATAGTGAAACTGGATACAACTTGTGAACCATGAAAGGGGGCCACACCCTTACAAACAATGACTTACATTACAAGGCAGGAGCTGAGACAGTCCGTCCAGGAATCTTGGATGTCGTTCGACATGGGACTTCCTCATAGGAGGGATGTTGGATGACATAAGGCCTCCTGATCAGATTGCCTCTTACAAAGGGGGTGGTTAAGCCACCAAAGCTAATCTAGAATTAAAAATGAGGCTATTTTAACTAAGGAGAGACACTATTTAGTCTACAAGGTAGAAGAACCAATAGTATGGTGTTCACCCCTTCAAAACACCAACAAAGGAGATCACTCTTTGGACCTTGGCTTAGATGTGTGTGTATGTGAGGAGGGAGGTGAGTGTGTGTGTATGAGAGAGAATGTGAGCCTCTATTTTAGCAGAGTGACCTTACTTGCCAAAGTCCTCTCTAAAATGATCAGCCAAGCCCTTTATTTATAGGCATGCTGAAGGGAGCTCCTATGTCGTAAGACATAGAGTTTCCACCGCCTTGGGGTCATCTTGTGTCGGACGACACCGGTCAACTTTATGACAAGCTGGGCCGTAGGAAGGCAGGCCCAATGAGGAACAAATGGATCGAGGTGAATGAATGAATGATTTAGGCCCAAAATGCACTTTAGCAAATAAATGAGCCCAAAATTAAATACATCTCAAGGAAAGTGGACCCAAAAACACGAGTTTGGGTCGTGTACTCACAGTACCCCATGAAGTCTCACATTCTCACAGATATACAACTGGGCCAATCTCTCCAATGAATACTTGGTTGAAATTGGTAGAAAATGAGCTGATTTGGTCAGTCTATCCAAAATCACCCATATCGCATCCATCTTCCTCGAAGTAGGAGGCAATCCTGTCACAAAATCCATAGAAATGCCCTCCCACTTCCACTCCGGAATATCCAATGGTTGAAGCAATCCTGCAGGTCTCTGATGTTCAGCTTTGATCTGTTGGCAAGTTAAACACTTTGATACAAATTCCGCAATCTCCTTTTTCATGCCATTCCACCAGTAACCCCTCTTCAAATCCTGATAATTTTGGTGCTTCCTGTATGAATAGCAAATCGGGACTTGTGGCCATCCTCTAATACCTGCCTTTTGATCTCTGGGGAAGAAGGTACGCAAATCCTGCCTTTATAGGTTAGAATTCCATCCTTGTTTAATGAAAACTCCCCAGACTTTCCAAATTTCTCCCTAATTTTCTTCAACTCATTGTCATTCAACTGAGCTTCCATAAGATCCCCATATAAAGTAGGAACAGCTCTAACATTAGAAAACAACATATCACTTCTCATTTCTCGAGACACCAAGGACGATAAATGAGCCTTACGGCTAATAGCATCAGCCACCACGTTAGCCTTCCCGGGATGATAGGAAATGACACAATCATAATCCTTCAGAAGCTCTAACCAACGCCTCTGTCTGTTGTTCAGTTCCTTCTGAGTAAACAAATATTTCAGGCTCTTATGATCTGTAAATATCTCAAATTTTACTCCATACAAGTAATGTTTCCACTTATGAAACACAAAAAAAATGGCTGCTAACTCCATATCGTGGGTAGGATAATTCTGCTCCGCTGGTGATAACTTCCTCGAAGCATACGCAATTACCTTCCCATTTTTCATAAGGACACAACCCAATCCTTCTTTAGAAGCATCACTGAAAATAACAAAGTTCTCACAACCCTCTGAAAGTGTAAGAATAGGAGCTGAAGTCAATCTCTTCTTCAGTTCAGTAAAGCCAGCTTCACACTTAGCATCCCATATAAATGGTACATCCTTCCGAGTCAATCTGGTCAACGGAGTTGCAATCCTCGAAATCCCTCTATAAATCTTCGATAATACCCCGCTAAGCCAAAAGCGTGAACCTCTCATCCTTGTAGAAGGTTGTTTCCAGTTGATCACGGTCTCAATCTTTGTAGGATCCACTGCAATACTAGTACTGGATACCACGTGACCCAAGAAAGAAATTTGTTCCAGCCAAAATTCACACTTGCTGAACTTTGCAAATAACTGTTTCTCACGAAGCACTGATAAAACAATTCTCAAGTGCCTCTCGTGATCTTCCCTGGATTTTGAGTATACCAGGATATCATCAATAAAAACCACCACAAAACTATCAAGATACAGCTTGAAGATCCTGTTCATCATGTCCAGAAATATCATCTGGCTTGATTTTCAACTAATGGTATCCTTTACGCAAGTCCAACTTGGAATATATAACGAAACCTTGAAGTTGATCAAATAAATCATCAATGTGAGTAAGAGGATATTTGTTCTTAACAGTAGCTTGATTCAGTTGTCTGTAATCAATACACAACCTCAATGTACCATCCTTCTTCCTAACAAACAAAACTGGTGCTCCCCAGGGTGAAACACTGGGATGAATGAAACCCCTGTCTAACAACTCCTGCAACTAAATTTTCAACTCTTTTATCTCAGCTGGAGCCATTCTGTAAGGTGTTTTAGAAATTGGTGAAGTACCTGGCAATAAGTCAATACAGAACTCCACCTCTCTATCCGGAGGCATAGAATACTTAGTTGAGAATACATCACTAAACTCATTCACAACTGGAACACAAGATAGTTCAAGAGACTTCTTACTAGAGTCTAACACATATGCCAAGTAACCCTCACACCCTTTTGATAACAACTTTCTAGCCTTTATTGCAGATATAACTTGAATGCCAAATAAAGACTTATCAGCATCAAATATAAACACTGGCACATCAGGCATAGAAAAGGTGAATCGCTTTCTTCGATAGTCCACCAAGGCATGACAAGAACTCAACCAGTCCATGCCTAAAATAACATCAAAATCTTGGATTGGCAACTCTACCAAATCCACTGGCAATACATGCCCACATATAATCATCTCACAATCATGATAGATCAAAGAGGATTTGAGGTGCTCTCCCACAGGAGTAGAAACCTCTAACACATAAGGTAACAACTTAGGCAACTTATGCAATGTAAATGCAAAATGAGATGCCACATAAGAATGAGACGATCCAGGGTCGATAAGAATACGATCCCTGACCCCTGAGACAGGGACAATACCTCTAATGACCGCGGTGGGATCTACCACACCTTGATCCAAGGCAAACACTCTACCTTGGACTCTCTCTTTAGGTTTCCCCTCAACATCTCTTTTCTCACCACCTTTGGGCTGGTCACCTTGCTGTATACCACCCGCAGTTTTACCCTTTTTGAATTTAGGACAATCCTTTCTGAAGTGCCCCATCTCTCCACAACTCATACATTTCCCCTGCTTGCTCCAACAACTGTCTTCTGAGTGTCCCACCTTCTTACACCAATTACAAACAGTGCCAAACTTGCTTGATACAGGACGAGTAGAAACCGTAACCGTCCTCCCTTAAACCCTTCAGAAGTTGAAGATCTAGGCTGCCCTTTGCTCTGACCTGAACTCTGGCATGGAAACTTAGCCTTGCTTCTACTACCTTCAGATTTACCTCGATGTTCCTCAATGTCATTTTCATTCTCTAGGCCATGTTTACTGCCGCCTGGTAATTGGGAATATCGTGCGTCAACAATTGTTTTCTGAACTCCAACCTGAGTCTCTTAACAAACCTGTAAACCCTCCTGCTTTCATCGGGTACAAGATGTGGACAATACCTTGCTAGCTCTGTAAATTTTGCAGAATATTGGGCCACTGACATTGCCCCCTGCTCAAGTTTCAAGAACTATACCTCTTTCTTATCTTTGGTGATCACTGGGATGAAATGCTCCTTGAATCTCCCTGTGAAGTTATCCCAAGTTTAAGGCGTATGGTCCCGCTCCCAACTTTCCTTAAGAATTTGCCACCAATGCTCAGCAGGACCCTCTAGTTTGAACACTGCACATCTGGCTTTTTCTTCATCTGTGCTCTCCATTTCCACAAAGATCTTAGTCATGGCTTCTATCCACCTCTCTACTATCAATGGATCTGGATCCCCGTTGAAACTGGGTGGAGCCATTTTTGATGAACTTTTCTAAACCACGTGTTGGCCTTACCTCAGGTTGCTGCTGTCCCTGACCCTGAGCTGCCATATTTTGAAGGAAGACCCGAAACATAGCCATCATCTCAGCGTTCTGGTTTCCACCAGCACCCAAATCACCAATGTTTCCATGCTCCCTCTGCTGGTCATCACTTGTCCCAGCCATTACAATAATCCCTGCATTAAACACTCGGCGTCAGATATCATACACTCCCCCTTAGACTAGACATCTACCCTTGACTTCTAGCCAAAGCTCTAATACCATCTGTGGGCGCCTCCCAACTCGCGGAACCTAAAAACCTGTGTCCCAGGATGGAGGGTCCCAAAATACCATCTTTAAAAAAAAATTCTTTATATTACTTGAAAAGTAAACAACCCCTTTTTCAAAACAATTTCAAAATAACCCCTCTACTCGGAGGTGATATAAAAATCTGTTTAACCAGTTATAACCTGTATAAGTTACAAGTACTACAACTGTAAAGGCTTACACAAGCCAACTTTAAAACAAACCCATTCCATGTTTAATTACAACACAACTGAAACATGTTTATGAAAGTTTGATATACAAAACATTTCCCAAAAGAATAACAACTGCGACATTCCCAACTCTCCAAATCAACACATACCCTGACAACCCAAAAGATGTCCAAACTCCTCTCCGGCCTCACCGGTCCGGTCCTCCTGTCTCAGCGAGATCTAAAAACAGTAAAGGGAGAAGGGGTGAGAAATAATCTCAGCAAGCTATTATGTATGCAACAATATGCCATACAATATGCAACACATAAACAGGTTGCTCAATAACAAATATGCAACACCAAACAGGTAGCTCAATAACCACATTGGTAAAGCGGTAAACACATTCTGTTACCTTCTCTTTACCTTTCCCATCTGAATCATATGTAGTACTATGGTGGGAGCAATACTCCTCTCATGTGTGAACTGCTGGTGCACATTCACATCTTATACGCTCCCTTTTAGAGAACCATATAAGCTACCAGCTATCATATGAACTGACTCCACATATATCCATAGAAGCTGTACCCCTAATCCGTGGCCACAAAAAGGGGGGAACGGTCACAGGTATAAGGAAATCCAAGCACCTTATGAAATATCTTCTCATAAGTGATCGTATTCCCTATACCCCCGAGGATCAGCTGATATACCTTATTCAAGCACATCACAGATACTTGAAAATAAGCCCACCCCATGGGACATCAATACATATATATAACATGGTACTGCAACTCATGTTAAACCAATCACAATAGTGCACATATATTTCAACACTATTGAACATTAACAATTCAATGACATGATATTAATACTCATGCTCAACAAATGAAACAGTGCAGCACATATTTAAACACTATGTGCACAACCAACTATGAACATGTAAACACTTATGGCACAAGGTATATCACATAAGTCCTACATATTCGTTACACAATATATAACCCAGTAACAGGGTATTAATACTCCTGTCCCAATCAATGAAGTAGTGCACTATTCATTTTATGAACTAAAGAACCGATAACCATATACAGGTCACCACGTAAGGGTACAATATCATCTAAGTAGCCCTACGCGTTGATAATATAACATTAAACACCTTCTATAAAGGTTCCATGTTCAAATACCAAGTTTTACTAACTTTGGTTCAAGTTTAACAATTGCCTTTCAACCCTTTTGAAGACAATATTTAAAGCCTTTCCCATTATCCATTTGGACCATTTAAAGTTCCATTGTGAAGTACTAAAGTTGTACTAGAAGTGTAGTTAAAGAGGGACTAAATCTATACCCTTTTGATAAGGTCCACAAGCTTGAAAAGTCAGCTCCAGAACACAGTCCTGGGCACGAGTCGTGATGATGGGCACGAGTCGTGCCCAATCCCTGCACGACTGATTTAAATTTCACGACTTGTGACCCTGAGGGCCACTTATGTCGCACGAATTAATCAAACAAGGTCACGACTCGTGCTTCAGGGCACGAGTCGTGCCCAACACCAGAACCCACTATTCTGTGCTGAACAACATCAGCAATAGCAAAACACATACCAGTTCTCAGTCCAGCTACTGCAAGGTTATCCCAACTTCACTATACAAGTATTATAGCACATAATTAACCACCCTTCATGACAAACAACATATATACAACCACTTTTCAATTACCAAACCTTTCCTTATCAATAATCATCCCATATGTTATCACCCTTCAACCTACTCATTTCCAAACCATATTTCCTCATTTCTAAGACCAACCAACTGGTTCCTTTTTACCAATAATCAGTTATATGGTAAGAATAACTTCTTTAAACAAGGTATGAATAGTTATAGAAAGAAAACATAACAACCTACCAAATTTTACCAAAATAAAAGGAAGATATACTCGGCTATTCTTGCTCTATTCAACTCCCTTAGCAATAATTTGAAGTCGGAATCAACAACAAAGAAACGGGTGAATTTCTGGGATTTTAGGAAGATCACCTAGGGTTTAAGCTTCTTCTAGACTGAGAGAGAAAGAGAGAAAGCTGAGGAAACGTTTTTGGCTTCTTGAAGAAGCTAAAAATGATATTTATATAACAATTTTTCATTCTAGCTCCTCGAGGTTTCAAATAACTATAAGCCACTACCTTGAACTTATAATTACACATAAGCTCCTCAACACTTTCACAATAATTTCAATTCAAAATTCAAGTACTATCATTTTACTACACAAATCTCCCATTTCTTTTATTTAGACATTATATGATTCAATCAAGTTAATAACATCTCAACTCACGTAGTTCATCGAAAATCTCAAAATGAACACGCACTCAAACCAAATAGCATATAATGCATAATATGGAATGCAATGCACCCCAACCCCACGTGCTCCACGTGTGACCAAAATGTGCCTAGGTTTAGGGTCATGACAATTATGCCTATGGACCCTCAACCTGTAACCTCGAACAAGGGTTCTGTAGGGAAAGCGGGTCCCACCAACCGAAAAGGAAAACGGACCTAAGGTCTGGCAGATCACGAAGTCTTAATGTGCACTCGATGCAAATTACCGGCGAAGGCAACGTCGAGGGTCAAGATCGAGTTAAGGTGCCTGACTAAAAGCCGACATGACCTTGACTGATAATAGTCCACAAAAGATCTTGACTCGCCATTGGTTAAGCAGTAATTAAGCATGGACTGGGCGTTAATCCTTGATGACTCGGTGTCACACCGGAAGCTGTGATGATGTGTCGCCGCGGATTTTTCTCTTCTTTGAAAATCAACAAAACGGGAGTCACCACGCCATTTTTATTTTAAGGGCCAAAACATTGAAAAATGCTCGAGATTAGAGATTTGGGTTCGGAGGTCACGTTACACTCCGGGAAAAATGTTAGGGTTCACCCGGAATGCCTCGTAAAACGAGTCTTCCTAATTTGAAACCATTTGTGTGCGTGTGTGTGTGTGTTTTGGTTAAAATAAATGAAAACTGAGAAAACTAAAAATTGGGAACTCTTTTTAAGACATTAAACAAGTCCCATGATTTTTGGTATGATTTTAGGGTTGAGTTTTGATACTCAAAAGACTCCTTGAAGTTGAAAATCAATTCTGCCAGAATGAAAAAGGCAGTGGACACTTGACTTTGAAATGGATTTAAGGGTTTTAAAACTTCAGAATCTGAGGAAGGTCAGAGAATGAAAGTTGTTCAAAACATCTTAAATAAGGTGACTGCAAAATATTTTTATGATTGGAGATGATTTGAGGGACCAAAACCTTCTGGAAATTACAGATGTGAAATCTGGATTTCCAGAGACTGATAAACTGACTTTTGGAAAATAATTTGAAAAAGGGAGTTATACTCACGCAAAAAATAAAATGTGATTTAAAGGGGGTTTGCATCCATGCTTTGTCCCTATTTCCTTAGGCTTTGATTAGTGATCACTAAACATTTTAGTGGTGATTTACTATATCAAGCCATCCTTAGGGTACATTAGGACTTAAAGCACTTCATTTGCTTGGGAAGGGGAGATTTAACTTTGAAATCAAGATTTTATGTATGAAAATGATTTTGGAAAACACTTTTAAGTAAGTAAGAAAATGTTTTCAAGTAAGAAGAAATGATTTGGACCTTTTAAATGGTCATCCATGGAAATTTATTCCAAGGTGACTACATTTTTAGGTCAAGCAAGGATGAACACCAAGTTGATGAACAAATTACATCTTTAGAGTTTGAAATGCATGCATGGATGAGAGAGATTTAGGGTAGGGAGAAGGAGGTTATACCTATCTTCTCTTGATTTTTGAGTTTGAGGTTTGAATTTGAGAGTGTTTTGTGAGTGAAATTTGGGAAAATGATTAAGAAAAAGGTGGCAATTCAAGGGAATTCCCACTGTTTTCTACAATATTTTCGCCAAGGTGCTGTGAGTGAGTTGTTGTTCCTTCCTTTGTTCATGGTTTTTCTGAGACTGAGGGGCTCAATTTATAGGCCTCTGAAAATTACATACTCATCCGCGCGGATCCTTCCTGCAGCGTGCACTGTTCATTAAATGCAGCTGCAGGCTTTGGACCAAAGGAATATTATTCAAATTAAGCAACCAGTTTTTGTTCCAGCAGCTTCCATTTTTGAATTTTTGGCTTTTGTAAGATTCTTTTCCATGTTTAACCTTAAATAGCAATCCCTATTTTACCCTTGCTTTGTTAGAAAAGTTAGGAATTGTCAGAAATGTTAGGGATGTTAGGAATTTTGTTTATTTTCTAACGAAAATACTAACAACTCAAATTGGAGCACTTACAGTAGCCCCTCGGCAACGGCGCTTTCGAAGAAAGCGGGGTCATCGATAAGAGTAAGGTGCCATATTTGACAAAGGAATGACCATTTTGGTCGGATGGCTGGACCTGGTGATAGGCTACCTACGTATCCCGAATAGGAATCAAGCCGGCCGTAGTTCGGGTCTTTTGATGTTGACCTTAGAGTGACTATTTTAGGATGTCAACCTGGTGAGCGAGTTCTGCAGTCGATTGCTGAAAGAAACTCTGCTGGGGATAGGATATGACCACTTTGGTCCGATGGCTAGAGTTGTATATCCGCTCTGCCGGGGAAAGGAATGACCATTTTGGTCTGATGGCTAAACCTAATGGTAGGCTACCTACGTATCCTTAAGAGGAATCAAGCCAGTCGTAGTTCGAGTCTTTGACCATGGAGTGACTGTTGTAGGATGTCAACATGGTAATGATGGCATTTTAGGTGCCTCAGACCTGGATGATGGCGTTTTAGGTGCCTCAGACCTTGATGATGGCGTTTTAGGTGCCTCAAACCTTGATGATGATTGCGTTTTAGGTGCCTCAGACCTTGATGATGATGGCGTTTTAGGTGCCTCGAACCTTGGTGATGGCGTTTTAGGTGCCTCAGACCTGGATGATGGCATTTTAGGTGCCTCAGACCTTGATGATGATGGCGTTTTAGGTGCCTCAGACCTGTATGATGATGGCGTTTTAGGTGCCTCAGACCTTGATGATGGCATTTTAGGTGCCTCAAACCTTGATGATGGCGTTTTAGGTGCCTCAGACCTTGATGATGGCGTTTTAGGTGCCTCAGACCTGGATGATGGCATTTTAGGTGCCTCAGACCTTGATGATGGCATTTTAGGTGCCTCAAACCTTGATGATGATGGCATTTTAGGTGCCTCAGACCTTGATGATGATGGCGTTTTAGGTGCCTCGAACCTTGATGATGGCATTTTAGGTGCCTCAGACCTTGATGATGATGGCGTTTTAGGTGCCTCGAACCTTGATGATGGCGTTTTAGGTGCCTCAGACCTTGATGATGGCGTTTTAGGTGCCTCAGACCTTAAAGATTTGGGATTGATGGTCCTTTGGTGGACTTCATTTGAAGGGGTCGGTCTTACGTTTGCTACCGGAGAAGGGGATGACCGTTTTGGTCGAGTGGCTGGACCTATGGTAGGCTACCTACGTATCCTTAAGAGGAATCAAGCCAATCGTAGTTCGAAAGCAGCTGGGAACGGAATTCCGTTAACTTTCGCTGGAGAAATCGGACTTACGTTTTACTGCCGTTGATGAAATTGATGAAAGAAACGGGATTCCGTTATCTTTCTCGAAGAAATAAGACTTACGTTTTACTGCCGTTGATGAAATTGATGAAAGAAACGGGATTCCGTTATCTTTCTCAGAGAAATAAGACTTACGTTTTACTGCCGTTGATGAAATTGATGAAAGAAACGGGATTCCGTTATTTTTCTCGAAGAAATCGGACTTACGTTTTACTGCCGTTGATGAAATTGATGAATGAAACGGGATTCCGTTATCTTTCTCGGAGAAATCGGACATACGTTTTACTGCCGTTGATGAAATTGATGAAAGAAACGGGATTCCGTTATCTTTCTCGGAGAAATCGAACTTACGTTTTACTGCCGTTGATGAAATTGAAGAAAGAAACGGGATTCAGTTATCTTTCTCGGAGAAATCGGACTTACGTTTTACTGCCGTTGATGAAATTGATGAAAGAAACGGGATTCCGTTATCTTTCTCGGAGAAATCGGACTTACGTTTTACTGCCGTTGATGAAATTGATGAAAGAAACGGGATTCCGCTATCTTTCTCGGAGAAATCGGACTTACGTTTTACTGCCGTTGATGAAATTGATGAAAGAAACGGGATTCCGCTATCTTTCTCGGAGAAATCGGACTTACGTTTTACTGCCGTTGATGAAATTGATGAAAGAAACGGGATTCTGTTATCTTTCTCGGAGAAATAAGACTTACGTTTTACTGCCGTGAAGTTCTTTTGAAAAAAGGGGTTAACTTTGGTTATCCCTGTTGAATTTAGGACTAAACTGCAGAGACCTGGAATTTTAAAGGGCAAAACAGTCTTTTTGACCCTTCAATTTGATCCGCGCGGATCAGAATGAAGTCCTGACAGGTTTTTTTAAAATGCCGCCGCCCTTCTCCTTATTCCTCATAATTTCTTTTCAGTTTACGAGAGAAGAGAGAGAAAACCGAGGGAGAAGCCATTTTTGCCCAAAAAAGCTTCAAAATTCTTCCATTTTCTTTGATTTTTCGAGTAATGGAACACGGGGGAGTTGCTATCCAAGGTCAAGGACGCGGCCCAGTCGCCGAGAGGCGATTAGAACTTGTAAGAATGAGGAGGCATTACTCACTTTCGCAATCGATTGCGGAGGAGCCATATCCCTATACGTGGCAACATTGGTCCACTGATCCGAGTCTTCGCATGGTATATTTCAAATTTCTTCATTTCTTTTGTCGATTTTTTGTTTGAAATTGATTTTTGTGATTTTTGATTTTTTTTTTAGAAAATTTCGAAAGTAGATGTTCTTGGGCTTGAAATTTGATTTTGATGATATGCATGTTGTAATGAGTATATGGGTAACCCAAATATGCATTTTGTTTGAAAAAAATGGGCATTTTGCCTCTTTTTTTTTTTTGAAATATGAGATGATGAAAATTTTCCTGAATCCGGGACGGACCTTGTATGTAGGATTTTTGCAATGTTGATGTGAATGATATGAATGATATGAATGCATGCTTTTTTTTTTTTTTTTGAAAGATGGGACGGATTTTTGGCTTCCGTTGATTGAATGCGAATGTGGGAAATTATTTATGCATGTTATTTTATGAAAAATGGGACGGAATTTTACTTCTGTTGACTCGATATTATTGACATGTTTTCTTTATGTATGAATGAATGGTGATTGCTGAAAAATGTTTTCTTTTGTGCGAGAAAAGTGGGGCTGAGTCCGTTATATGCCGTTATGCTGCCGATCTTTTTTTCAAAACTTTATGCCTATGATGCATGAGTACGCTTTTAAATGCAAATGCAATTTTTTTTTTTTTTTTTTTGACATTTTTTTGTTTTTCTTTCAATTGCAGGGTGGAGATCGTTTTGTGACGGAGCAGCTGAATAAGCTGAAGACTCGGGGATCAGTGGAGGCTGTGATCGGCCTGTGGGATCGCCTTCCAGTCTTGGGCAGAGGAGGTTTGATGAGTCCGAGATAGATCGTTATTGAGACCTGGTTGTATGAGTTCATCGAGTGTCTGAGGGGGTTGCTCAAGTTCCCCAAGAGCAAGGGCTTGATTTTCGCATTGGCTCAGCACTGGTGGGACGTGACCCACACATTCCATTTTTTTGGGGCGAGGCTACGGTCACGCCTTCTGATTATGCTGTGATCACGGGCCTGTCCTTTAAAGGACACAGTATTGAGTGGAGAGATGGGTACAGTGATCGGGAGTTGCAGGATCTTCTAGGCTTTACCCCCATTCCCAAAATGGGATGGGGATGGAGTACGCTGTGGTCCACGGGAAGATCGTGGAGAGCATTGAGAATTATGTGGCTGGGGATGAGAGAGTGGCTGCTGTGCAGATTGCCAGGTCCTTCTTGTGGTTTGCTTTTTCGAGCACACTTTTTGGACACGCCGAGGGGAAAGCGGTATTTGCTTTGCTGAGGACGTTGGAGGATGTGGAGATGGCTGGAGAGGTATCTTGGGGGGAGGCCAGGCTGGCAGAGCAGTATTTTGCCCTGGATCGGTATAGCCGAAAGGCTGTCAGCTCCCTCACATGCTTTGAGTTCCCTCTAGAGGTATAAGATTTTGCTTTCTCTTTTCTTTAAGCACGCATTGTTTCTTTCCGCACTTGATTGATTTGATTTTTTCCTTTCGCAGGTATGGGCTCTGGAGTTCTTTCATGTCACGATGTGGCGGCAGCCGGTGGAGCACATCGGGGCATATCCGGCTATGCTCTCCTGGAGAAGATGGGTTCTAGGGGGCACACGACCCTCAAGTACAGGGATTGCCTGCCTTTGGTGAGAGCTGAGTCGGATGAGGGGATGAGGTTCTACCCCTGGGGCCGCTTTGAGGTGGAGTAGCTGAAGGGTGCGGAGAGGTGGACTGTGACGCGGAGGATTTTGAGGGGTTTGACCTGTGTTAGTACCCGACCTGAAAATACCCCTGATAGGCATTAAGGAACCTCTGAGGACCTCTCAGTCATTTATGAGTTTCAATAGGCTCAAGTAATATTTCCCCGAAAGCCCTTATTTGTAGTTTTAGAATCCCGATAGACCAAATGTCAGGTAAAACTTCCGAAGCCCATAACTTTCTCATACGAACTCCGTTTTGGGCCCACCACATATCAAATCGAACGCGAGAACAAGATCTACGCAAAGGTTTGATCGACCCTTCTCAAAAAAGGTTCAATCGACCCTTCTTAGAAAGGTTCGATCGACCCTTCTCAAAAGTGCCGATCGACCCTTCTCAAAAAGTGCCGATCGACCCTTCTTTTAAAGTGCCGATCGACCCTTCTCAAAAGTGCCAATCGACCCTTATCAAAAAGTGCCGATCGATCCTTCTTTTAAAGTGCCGATTGACCCTTCTCAAAAGTGCCGATCGACCCTTTTCTTCAGTCCAGTCCATTTCCCGAGCACTATAAATACGTGCACACTTCTTCATTTTTAACACACACATTTTACACGGAGAAGTCAAGACTAGACTTGATTTTCTCTTCCACGCATCTCCCAATATCGCTCCGAATCTTGCTAGATTCAACCCCAAAGTCTTGCCACAATTGGTAAGTCTTTTATTTAAATATTTCGTTCTTTATTATTATTGTTGCGCTATATAATTTATTTGCATGCTTAATATGTTTTAATTGTGCCTATATGCTAGATTTAGGACTGTTTTAATATATTTAAGTATGCATAGCCAAGGATGATCTAAGGTTTCATCCAAGAAATCTGATAGATCTAGGAACTATTTCTTTCCTCCCTCCTTAGTAATAATCATCCCATGATCAACAATTCCCCAAGGATGAACATTGATTAGTGCACCTTTCGAGGGCCAAAATCAAAGGTTCTAGGGTGTGATCATCAATTAATTCTTTGTCTCCCCTCCTCCTTATGCATGATCCCGCTTCTTCTATCTATTCCTGTAAACACCGCACACAACCAACACCCCATATGCTAGAAAGACCGATCCGTCGGGCAATAGGAGTGATAACGTTTCTTCTTCTGTTGTAACTTGACCCCCGAACCCAATCACATGCTTAGCCTTTTTTCAATGCTTTGGGCTATATCAAAGCGGCGTGACGACTCTCATAAAATTAAACTAATATTTTTAATATGGTTTAAAACGAGTGTCACTTAATGAATATCCCATTTTGGTCCGACTTTACATGATTATTTATTTTAAACCTCCGAATGCGTGTTGCATCAGGATGGGGTATTCACAGTGGCGACTCCGCTGGGGACTGTTTTGAAACTTTTTCAAACTTAGTGGGTCAGACTTTCGTTTTCCTTTGTGGTGTTGTATTTTGCTTTCTTTTTATTTTCTTTATTCTTAACTGTTGCATTGCATGCATGCATCTCCTAAAATAAAATCTTTCTCTTTTTCTCTTAAAAAGAATTAGACTTTTTTGCCTCACACTACCACTAAAGTCCATGTCACACTGCACAGACACCCTTAACCCATCGGAGAAGCCAAAGTGCGGGAAGTGTGGTGATCATGTCGTCTCCCTTCCGAGTCTCACTTGGTCATCCACTCATTAGTGCGCTTCGGCTGCACGGTGGGAGCCTGAAACCTAACCCTTGTGTTGCCCACTTTGTTAGGAGTACACTCCCTGTGACCGGTTGGTTTGACTAGCTTTTTCATATAGACAATTAATAAGGTCTTTATGATAAGTCACTACGAATCAGTGATAAGTCAAGATCTATAGAGAGAAAAGAGCACTAAAAAATTGATTTTCTTTTAAAGGACGTGCCATGTAAGGTTGAGTGCTTGTTAAAAGATCTCGTCTTATCATAGGTCTGTAGTACTTCCCATAAATATCATATTAAGTGTCTATACGAGATGGTTAGTCATTAGGATCCACCACTTTAGGACCTTTAGTTAGTTGCGAAAATGGGGTATCCCTTCCAACCAAATGTAGGTTCTATAAAAATAGAAGGCTTTTTTGTAAATAAAATGCTTAACTATCCCTCAATTTAGGACCTTACAAGGTCCACTCTTCACCTCTTGGACCATTCGTGGTTCGCTCTCTCTAATTTGGACCATCCTAGGTCCACTTTCTCAATCTAGGACCCTCCGAGGTCCACTCTTCATTCCTAGGACCCTCCGAGGTCCACTCTCCATTTCTAGGACCCTCTGAGGTACACCCTTTGCCTCTTGGACTATTCGTGGTCCATATCATCAATCTTGGACCCTCCGAAGTCCACTCTTCATTTCCTTGGACCATTCGCGGTCCACTTTCTTAATCTTGGACCATTTAGGTCTACTTTTCAAACTAGGACCCTCTAAGGTCCTCTCTTTGCCTTTAGATAAGTCGCGGCTCACATCCCTCATCTCTTGGACCATTCGAGGTCCACTTCCTCTACTATGGACTACCATAGGTCCACTCTCTCTATCTTGGACCGTTTAAGGTCCACTCTTCATCTCTTGGACCCTTCTAGGTCCACTTCCTCTACTAAGGACCTTCAAAGGTCCACTCTCTCTAATTTGGACTATCCAAGGTCTATTCTCTCTATCTTGGACCGTTTTAGGTCCACTCTTCATCTCTTGGACCATTCACGGTCCACTCTATCTACTTTGGACCATCCAAGGTCCACTTTCTCAACCTAGGACCCTCTGAGGTCCACTTTTCATTTCTTGGACCATTCGCGGTCCATTCTCTCTATTCTAGACCATCCAAGGTCCACTTCTCATCTCTTTGACCCTTCGTGGTCCTCTTCCTCTACTATGGACCACCTTAGGTCCAGTCTCTCTATCTTGGACCGTTTAAGGTCCACTCTTCATCTCTTTTACCCTTCGTGGTCCTCTTCCTCTACTATGGACCGCCCTAGGTCCAGTCTCTCTATCTTGGACCGTTTAAGGTCCGCTCTTCATCTCTTTAACCCTTCGTGGTCCTCTTTCTCTACTATGGACCCCTAGGTCCACTCTCCCAATCATGGACTATTCAAGGTCCACTTCTCATCTTTTGGACCTTTCTAGGTCCACTTTCGCTACTATGGACCCCTAAGTCCACTCTCTCAATGTTGGACCGTTCAGGGTTCACCCCTCTCCTCTTGGACCCTCCGAGGTCCATTTCCTCCACCCTGGGCCATCCAAGGTTCGCTCTCAAGTATTAGATCACCCATGATCTATTCCTCTTCTCTTGAACCCTCTGAGGTCCACAACTTTGGACCATTCAAGGTCCACTCCTCAATTTAGGACCCTTTGAGGTCCACTCTCTCTATCTAGGACCATTAAAGGTCCACCCTTCCACCTGAGACTCTCCGTGGTCCACCTCTCATCTCCCGGACCATCCATGGTCCACTCCTCTACCTTAGACCATCCATGGTTATATCCTACACTTAGGACTACCTGTCATCTCTCGGACCACTCTTGGTCCATTCTAAGACCCTCCAAGGTCCACTCTTCATCCCTTTGACCATCCATGACCACCCATGGTCTACATCCTTCAAGTTAGGACCCTTCAAAGTTCCACCTCTTATCTCTTGAACCATCCACAATCTGCTCCCTAAGTCTCAAAACCATCCATAGTTTAGATCCTGTATCTCTTGCACCCTTCAGCCAAAGACCCACCTAGATCAAATCTCTCTCGACTCATCTAGACCAAACCACCATCTAGGGCCTACCTAAGCCAACTTACCAATAAAGGCCAATTCTCATCCAAGTCCAATTAACTCGTCTAGATCACCCTCACTTATATTTGACCAAGAACCGAGTCATCCTCCTCTTCCTTTTTCACCAAGCGGACTCTTTTACATTCATCCTCTCTCTTTCTCTAAACTTAACCCTGGTTGTATCATCAATCGTGGCCCCCTCGAACTACGGTGACCTGAGACTCGTACCATAAATGGTAAGGGTTACGTAGGCAACTTCGGCCCGGTCAAACTCTCAAATTGTGGAGATCAACTATTTTCTCGAAGATGCCTTAAGATTAATTATGAGTCTAATTCAACTCATTGATTTGACTCTGCCATATGTTCTTACAGAATTCTACATCATGTCTATGGATAAAAGCATTGAAGCCCTTAAAGAAGTCTCAGACATGAGGTTGGGAGTGATCAACCTCCTCAAAGACATGCATGAAATTGAGCAGCGCCATTTGTCTTACATTCAAGAATACTTGAGAAGAGTTCCTCCTCCTATTCAATTCCAGAGTCCCTACCATCCACATGCTTGTGGTCCCACATATGGTTCAACACATCAAAATTTCTCATTCAGGATGCCTACTATGGCCACCAACCAACGAAGGGCACCAATACCCGAGTCACCCCCAAATTCAATCCAAGGGAAGAAGATCGACAAGGAGCAGTTTGATGACTTAGGAATGCCCGTGGGTGAGTTCTTCGATATTTTGGTGGGAAAGAGTTTGATCAAGCCGCTCGAGAATTACAAGCCTGTTAATAAAAAAGCTAACTTGGATACATCCAAGTTTTGCAGATACCACAAGTACGTTGGGCATACCACTGACAACTGTAAGCAGCTGAAACACTTGATTCAAAGTTTGATCAACCAAGGCCTCATTGATGAAAAAGCCCTCGTACTTCGAGGAAGGATTTAGATTATTTCAGTCTTGTAGGTTCTAGTGTGTCTTTCTTACGTCCACTTTGGGCATTGGTATGTATGTAATGTCCACTTTGGAATAGTTACTTCAATAATAAAAGAGTCTTTCTTTCCTTTCTCTCTAGACTTGAGACATAATCTCGCATTACTTTCAAGAAGATTGTCTTATTTATAATTATCACTTGATTGCTAATCTCACTGATAAATTCACCGGCTAATAACAAAGTAATCAATTAATCTCAAAATAACAAATGCTTTGATTGGAGTGAACAACTCACCGTCCCTTCCTCATATACACCATCTCTATGCACCTTTCTCTCATACACTCTCTCCATACTCCACCATATACTTTTTGTACACTATCTCCAGACCCTCTCCTTGTACGTGCCCTCTGTGCTTTCTCGAGCATACACTTCCCCAAATACACTCCCCCCCACTTGACCTCCTTTCCATATAGTCAAGACAAGCACAAAGACCATTATTGCTCATCATCAGAGAATAGATGCTCACGCCACTACAAAATGCAAGGGGTTGTTCTTATCCTTCACAAGTGCTACATGAATGTCAACTTGGGGCTCACCAACCCCCCAATCTCGCGTCTCCTCTGATTTTCCATTTGATAGATAAGCTTTCGTTGAATATGCTCACATGTCTTTCTCATGGTCCGAATATATTTTGCCTTACTTAATGAGTCGGTTAAATGAGTTTCATTTATTTTAAATACTCTTTTGAGAATGCTATCCAGTAGCGATTGAAGCTTGAACCTCTCACCATAGGAAGCCATAACCTTATCCTCACTAAATAATACCCTTTCATTTCAAGATCGACAAGTTTTGAAACCCTAAGGAAGAAGCCCATACTAGGGGCTCCCTTGACTCACAAAGCTCAAGAAAGGCGGAATGCAAAAGAAACTCATACAAGGGGCTCCCTCGAAGGGACCACCTCCAAGCCCAAGAGGGAAAAGGTAAACGCATCCTAAGGCATACACTAGGGGCTATCGCGAGCAAACAAATCCGAAGGCTTTTCTCGAGAAGAGGGTGTCAAAAAAAAAAAAAAAAAAAAAAAAAAAAAAAACCTCCATCACTCCGAAGTGAACCTCCCATCTCAAAGGTTGTGAAAATGAGACATCGAGTGAAGGTCCTATCGTGATCAAGTTACCTGCTGAAATCACAACAAACTCACGAGAAGAAGCAACAAAGATTCCCTCTTGGACAAATCGCGTAAACCAATTCCAAGTCCATCCTCTCACTTTTAGAGGATTCCATCACCACCCTTGACCTTGTCAAAATCAAAGTTAACCTCACTCTTAGAGGTTCTGAAGAAGCGACAACAGGAAAATCCCTTCACCTTAGAGATCCCAAACACATCCCTCAAACCAACCTCTCAGCAAAAGGCCCAGCCGACCTCTCACTTTAAGAGATCATGTTAAGCATCACCTAATGATCGATCGCAACCCAAAGCCCAGCTACAACCGCTACCGGATGGCATTCTCAAAAGATTATTTAAAAGAAATGCATATTCAAATTTTTGAGTCACTTGTTATCCTACGTGAGCATATTGCATACTCTCGCCAAGTTTGGGAACTCGTCCTATTCTTGAAATTCGTTCATTCGACTCCTCAAACACTGTCTGCAAAAGTCTCACTGGGGCTTCGCATCCGTGCCTCTCAGCGGCACTCCGGTAAAAGCAAGGAGACTCTCGCCAGGGACTACTCCCCTCGGCTTGCGAGAACAAAGGAACAGCGAATCTTAACTTGAAAGACAAAAAAATAGAAGGGGCTATAATCAGTCAAATTCCCACCTTTTCTTCCACCCCAATCTTTTTTCTATTTTTCATGCTTTCTCATAAAGAAGATCAATGCGGTGGCGTGCACGAAAATTATCACGAACGGTCAGGCGACAAGCAACAACGGAACATCCTACTCCTTCTTAAGTCAAGCCCGATTTCACTATCAATCAATTTTCTCTCTCTTATTCAGCTTCAAATCAAAGCAGTCATTATTTGTTTACTTATATAATTGGAATTTGATAAACCAATCAGTGAGGTCCATTCTCGAGCAACCAAAATATAATTATGAATAAAACAACTCTTCAAATGTCTCGACAAGTCTTCTTTTTCTACATCATAGGAAAATATAGCCAAATCTTGTTTTTAAATACTGCCGGGGGCTTCCATACACTTTTCCACACCTTGTGATGCTTATACTCTCCCAAAAGAGTCAAACCCAAAAGCGAGAGTGTCATACACGAATTCGGGATCCATTCCCACCTTCAAAAAATGTGCCCCTGCACATATACATTTCCAAGTCTTATCCAGTGACTGATTGACTATTGTTCAAAACGAGGGGTCGCCTCCACAAGATGACTCTGTCTGCAATAGGGATACATTGAATCTCTCCAAGCTAGGGCTTTTGTTAAGCTGTTCTCTCAGGCTCTCTTTGCCAGATTCCCTTCGGGTTTGCTTTGCATCATCGACTGGGGCTTCGCCACGGTCACCTCATCAAACATTGAGGCCCCCCTCAACGGAAATGGGTCGACTATGTGGTTCTTCAGAAAAGGCCAAGGGCTCTAACAAGAATCAGGGCTCCAACGAAGTCATATCTAGCAAGAAAGGCATACCTTGTCTTCAAGATCAGCATGTGGCAAACTCTTTGAGTTAGTTAGAAACATAATTAATCATAAGGCCTCCTTATCAAAATAACATACTTTCAAAATGCCACCCTCCTTGGCACCTTGTTTACAAAATCACTCTTTGGTCTCCACAAATTTTCAAACTCTTCAAGTCTATCAAAGACGCCTCTCTGTGACTCTCAAGATGACTCGGTCCTACCCCTTATCTCTGGACATCAAACTTCATCCAATCCCATCTTCTATCATAGACACCTACTCAGCCTCGCCTTTATTAAACCATAACCTTTCTGCTCAAATTGCCTTGTTCAGACTTACCACAAATGTAAACCCTAGCCTTAAGCCTAGGTGACAAATACCTCTCTAAACACTAGCCTTAAGCCTAGGTGACAAATACCTCTCTAAACCCTAGCTTTAAGCCTAGGTGACAAATACCTCTCTAAACACTAGCCTTAAGCCTAAATGACAAATACCTCTCTAAACCCTAGCCTTAAGCCTAAATGACAAATACCTCTCTAAACCCTAGCCTTAAGCCTAGATGACAAATACCTCTCTAAACCCTAGCCTTAAGCCTAGGAGACAAGACTCCTCTCTAAGCCTTAGCAATGATCATCCCAATCTTTTAATCGCTTGGTTCTCATCAGTAAACAGTGGCCTAAGTCCTCTGGCAGCCACCATTCTTCACCAATAAACAGTAGCCTAAGTCCTTTGGCAGCTACAGTTTTCCCGCATCATCAAGTGGCCTAAGTCCTCCGGCAGCCACCATCCTTCATCGATACTTGATAGCCTAAGTCCTTTGGCGGCTACGGTTTTCCCGCATCATCAAGTGGCCTAAGTCCTCTGGCGGCCACCATTCTTCATCGATGCAGTAGCCTAAGTCCTTTGGCGGCTACGGTTTTCCGCATCATCAGTGGCCTAAGTCCTCTACCATTCCTCATCGCAACAGTAGACTAAGTCCTTTGGCGCGACCCCCGTATCATCAAGTGCTCTGCGGCCACCATTCTTCATCGACTTTGGGTGATAGCATCAGTCCTTTGGGCGACTCACAGTTTTCCCGCACAATCAAGTGGCCTAAGTCTCTTTGGGCGACTTTCTAAGAACCATTAGCAAAATCTTTGGGTGACTCCCTAAGTCCTTTGGGTGACCCCGCGATCAAATCTTTGGGTGACTCCCGAGCAGTCAAATCTTTGGGTGACCCCAGGACGAGTCAAATCTTTGGGTGACTCCCGACAGTCAAATCTTTGGGTGACTCCCGAAACGATTAGCAAAATCTTTGGGTGACTCCCGAGCAGTCAAATCTTTGGGTGACTCCCGGACGAGTCAAATCTTTGGGTGACTCCCAGACAGTCAAATCTTTGGGTGACTCCCCGAGACGATCAAATCTTTGGGTGACTCCCCGACAGTCAAATCTTTGGGTGACCCCAGGACGATCAAATCTTTGGGTGACTCCCGAACAGTCAAATCTTTGGGTGACTCCTAGAGCAGTCAAATCTTTGGGTGACTTCCCGAACAGTCAAATCTTTGGGTGACTCCCCGAACAGTCAAATCTTTGGGTGACTCCCCGAACAGTCAAATCTTTGGGTGACTCCCCGGACAGTCAAATCTTTGGGTGACTCCCGACGATCAAATCTTTGGGTGACTCCCGAACGATCAAATCTTTGGGTGACTCCCGAACAGTCAAATCTTTGGGTGACTCCCGAGCAGTCAGATCAAATCTTTGGGTGACCCCCCGAACAGTCAAATCCTTGGATGACTCCCCGGACAGTCAAATCTTCGGGTGACTCCCCGAAAAGTCAAATCTTTTGTTGACTCCCATGCAGTCACGTATCCTTGGGTAATTCCCACACAATCACATATTTGGCTTAAGACACCACACGGTACTAATGCCCATTCGTTTCTCTCCCCGGCAGTTTTCTGAACTACGACTCTGCTTGATTCCTCTTGGGATACGTAGGTAGCCCGACAAGGGTTCAGCCGCTCGACCTACCTGGTCACCTTTCATTTGCGACTCAGCTCGAGTTCAAACATCAAATCCGCAAGCTCATCATTCCACCCCTGAAATCCCTTTTTTCAGGACGGATCCTATCTTAATCGTCGACCCCACTTGTCTTACAAGAAGCGTCGCCGAGGGGCTACTGTTAGTACCCGACCTGAAAATACCCCTGATAGGCATTAAGGAACCTCTGAGGACCTCTCAGTCATTTATGAGTTTCAATAGGCTCAAGTAATATTTCCCCGAAAGCCCTTATTTGTAGTTTTAGAATCCCGATAGACCAAATGTCAGCTAAAACTTCCGAAGGCCATAACTTTCTCATACGAACTCCGTTTTGGGCCCACCACATATCAAATCGAACGCGAGAACAAGATCTATGCAAAGTTTCGAACAACCCTTCTCAAAAAAGGTTCGGTCGACCCTTCTTAGAAAGGTTCGATCGACCCTTCTAAAAAGTGCCGATCGATCCTTCTCAAAAAGTGCCGATCGACCCTTCTTTTAAAGTGCCGATCGACCCTTCTCAAAAGTGCCGATCGACCCTTCTCAAAAAGTGCCGATCGAACCTTGTCAAAAGTGCCGATCAACCCTTTTCTTCAGTCCAGCCCATTTCCCGAGCACTATAAATACGTGCACACTTCTTCATTTTTAACACACACATTTTACACGGAGAAGTCAAGACTAGACTTGATTTTCCCTTCCACGCATCTCCCAATATCGCTCCGAATCTTACTAGATTCAACCCCAAAGTCTTGCCACAATTGGTAAGTCTTTTATTTAAATATTCCGTTCTTTATTATTATTGTTGCGCTATATAATTTATTTGCATGCTTAATATGTTTTAATTGTGCCTATATGCTAGATTTAGGACTGTTTAATATATTTAAGTATGCATAGCCAAGGATGATCTAAGGTTTCATCCAAGAAATCCGATGGATCTAGGAACTATTTCTTTCCTCCCTCCTTAGTAATAATCATCCCATGATCAACAATTCCCCAAGGATGAACATTGATTAGTGCACCTTCCGAGGGCCTAAATCAAAGGTTCTAGGGTGTGATCATCAATTAATTCTTTCTCTCCCCTCCTCCTTATGCATGATCCCGCTTCTTCTATCTATTCCTGTAAACACCGCACACAACCAACACCCCATATGCTAGAAAGACCGATCCGTCGGGCAATAGGAGTGATAACGTTTCTTCTTCTGTGTTAACTTGACCCCCGAACCCAATCACATGCTTATCCTTTTTTCAATGCTTTGGGCTTTACCAAAGCGGCGTGGCGACTCTCATAAAATTAAGCTAATATTTTTAATATGGTTTAAAACGAGTGTCACTTAATGAATATCCCATTTCGGTCCGACTTTACATGATTATTTATTTTAAACCTCCGAATGCGTGTTGCATCAGGACGGGGTATTCACAACCTGTGATGCGTATTATCTGGGAGAGAGGGTGACGCGCAACATGGCGAAGGTGTCCCTTTGATGGCGCCGGTGGAGCCTCCTACTGATATGATGCATCCGATTGAGAGCTCGGAGACTTGGGGTGACTATCGAGGGGGCGTGCACTTCTCGAGGTTTGTGGCGATCGAGGATTATTCGCGATTTGTTTTGAGGAGGCTGAGGATGCCCCAGGTGCTTGAGAGAGAGGGGGAGGGGGTTGTACGATACCCTCGATCGGACTTTTCGTATGTCCAGGATGGGGTCAGGTTGTGAGTTCAGATCCCTATTCCTGAGCGGGTCCCACGAGCTTTCCGGCCTCGTCATTTCTTGCATCAATTATTTCTGACGCTTTTGTTTCTGTGCAGTTCCCGACCGTGGTCGTGGAGAAGCTGACGAAGCAGGTGATTGGGGCCAAGAGGTTCCTTAGGAGGATGGTTGCTTGTAGGGCTGCCCAGGACAGAGCGAGACATGCACAGCCGGTGCCTGTAGAGCGGGAGACTTCCCCTATTCCTTCGGAGCATTCTACCGAGACTCCTCTGTCTCCTCTCATAGATCCCGGCATGGAGCTGCCTCCGGACCACGTCATCCTTGGGGATTTGCATGGGCAGGGACATGTTTGGCACCACGGTGGGTCTTATTTGCATGTCCAGGGATCTGACGCGTTCACGTTCGGGTATGACTTCTTTGCGGATCTCGGCTTGCCTTATCATGGCGTACTGGTTGATCCAGGCGAGCCTCTCTCTGGAGACGAGGATGACGATCCCGAGCCCGAGACATTCGTGACTACTGAGGAGGCGGGCCCGAGTCGCAAGAGGGATCAGGGGAAAGCGCCAGTCACTGAGGATTCCGATTGATGACTTTTGGTTGATTCTGGGACTGTACTTATTTTGACAGACACAGTTTATTTATTTTTTATGCACACTTTTTTTTTTTGGAATGTAATAATCTAGGATTACTGTTATTTATTTATTTTTTATCTATTATGAATGCAATGTTGCATGAGCCCTGCTTTTTTTTTGGCAAGGGTGTGAAGGTTTGGAGCTGTGAACTGTTTGGACAGGCTTTGCACAGGTTTCGAGCAGCTTGGACGAAATATTCCTCCGGGGTTCAGCAGTTTGAACTGCTGCAGATTTTTCTGATGGTAACATTTTCATCCGCGCGGATGAGACAGGAATCTGACATTGTCATTTAATTTTCCTTCAGATCTGGTTTTCCCCACTTTCAAATTCAAACACCTTCTTCACTGCCCATTCAAATAGCCATTTTCGGGGAGAAGGAGAGAAAATCCATGGAGAAAATTGTGAGCATGAGAAATCCAACCAAATTGTCCCAAGAATCTCAAATTTCTTTCTTCAACAAGTTCAAGGAATGGTCCCCGGAGATTATGCACGAGAGGAGGTCATTCTTTGAAGAAAGGTACAAGATACGATGCTTGTGGTCTCTCAAATAATTGGTTCCGGATTATGATCTTTTGAGGGCTTCTTCTTCATTTTGGGATACAAGGAGGCATGTTTTTTGCTTTTCATACAATGAAATGGTCCCGACTGTTGAAGAATTTCGGGCTTTGCTTGGTGGTTTCGAGGTGGAGGAGATTGCGATTCATTTGCCCGGAGGAGCTTCTTTCATTGACAAGTTGTGCAACCTTCTTCATCTTTCTCCGGAGGAAGCACAAGGTATGACCCGTGGTCCCGATCATTTTGATATTTCTGGTCTTCCTGATAGATTTAGGGGCTTAGGCTTGATTGATGATGCCTATTGGGATGCTTTTGCACTCTGCATGTTTGGTACCTTGTTTATGGTTTACTCTTTTGGGATTTGTCATCGGGCTTTGCTGGATGTGATTGTACACTGCCGTTTGGGCCGGGATGTTGTGTCCTTGATCTTGGGAGAGACCCTTCATGCTCTTGACAGGTTGGCTACCGGGAGGCGGTATATGTACGGGGGCAGCCCGTTTCTTTTGACTATGTGGCTGATGGCGCGCCTGGGGGTCCTCCACGAAACTTCTGATGCGGTGAAACCTTGGACCTTTGCCAGGAGAGGGGTTACTGTGGACCTCGATGATCAGGGCTCATGGGAGTATTGGATGGCTTGTCGCTAGACTACGGATATCAGATGGTTGGTACCTCATTGGCGGATAGAGACTCGGAGAGTGCTTCAGGATGGTTCTCATGTGATTATGCTTCTGGGCTTTCTCAGTCCAGTTTTTATATTCCAGCTCTGGTTCGGCGGCAGTTTGGCTTGGAGCAGACTCCTTTGGAGGATTTTGAGGATATAGCTACCAGGGTGGTGGCATCTGCTTCGATGGATGATCCTTCAGTATTCCCATTTCTTTCCCGAGCATGGAGGTATGACGTCTTTCCTCCTAGGGTTATCCTCAGGCGTCCGGGGCATGTATTTCTGACCACTTGGTACTTGGATTGGTATGAGAGGCACTTGGGGGAGACTCAGGTGGCTATTTTGAGATGGCGTGAGGCCATTGTTGGGGCGGAGGACATGACAGTTTCTGAGAGGAGGAGGGCTGAGGCGAGGGCCAATCCTCATGATAGGAGCGGGGATGCCGTGACTGACTACGAGTCTTATGTCAAGAGACAGGAGGGGCGGATTCCTATGTTGCCGGCTTGGCTGCAGGAGATGAGAGACGAGGCTAGGGCTACTAAGGCCCTAACAGACGCTGGTTTGATAGATCCCGTCCCTACACCAGAGCTTGGTAGGAGAAAGACTGACATTTTTCCCGTGCAGCGGAAGAAGACTCGAAGAGGAGGAAAGAAGAGAGGAGAAGCCGGTACGAGTGGCTTGGAGTGACTTTGAGGTTTCCGAGTATCCCTTTCTTGTCGTAGCAGACACATTAGTTATTATGTATTTTAGTTTCTTTTAGCAGGTTGTAATTCGTAGGAGTGAATCGAGCTTAGACTCATCAAAAAGTTTTTAACTGTAATGAATATGCGAATTGCTTCAGAGTTTTTTGAAACGCCTTCATGGCTTGATCAATGTATTGACTTTTATTTGTGTTTTAGACCGAACCGTTTCTGGCTGCCTATGTTCCCTTGGACTAAAGGGCTCAGGTCTCCGTAGTTCGACCCGGTTAATTTTTATTTTTATTTTTTTTTGGTGCAACCCTATTTTTTACCTAGGCCGCCCTTTTCGGGTTTTCAACCTAGTTGGGTATTACTCTTTTAGCACTCTTTTTTTTTGTATTTTTTTTGTTTTTCTTTTTGTTTTTGTTTTTTTTGTGCAACCCTGTTTTTTACCTAGGTCACCCTTTTCGGGTTTTCAACCTAGTTGGGTATTACTCTTTTAGCACTCTCTTTTTTTGACTCAGTGTTTTATGCATAGTATCTGCGCAGCTTATCGCCATTCACCGGGTGTACAAAAGGATTTCTGTCGAGGTCTGCAAGTTGCATGGCCCCTCCGGAGAAGATCTTCTGAACAACATATGGCCCGACCCAGACAGGCTCCCATTTGCCAAGCGGGTTGATGCGGACTGGGGGCTTCTCTTTCAAAACGAGGTCACCTTCCCTGATCTCTCGATGTTTTACTTTCTTATCAAAGGCTCTGGCCATCCTTCCTTGGTAAGCTCGGATATGTTCCATGGCTCTCAATCGGCGTTCATCTAGCAGGGCCAATTCATCATGGCGACTCTGGAGCCATTCGACCTCGTTGATCTGACTTTCCAACAGTACCCGGAGTGAGGGGATTTCTAGCTCGATTGGGAGTACGGCTTCCATTCCGTAGGTAAGAGCAAACGGTGTTTCCCCGGTTGCCGTTCTGACGGATGTTCTGTATCCCCAGAGAGCAAGGTGAAGCTTGTCAGGCCAATCTCTGCCTCGGACGGCCATTTTCCGGATGATGTTTTCCAAGGTCTTGTTTGCTGCTTCAACGGCTCCGTTAGTTTGGGGCCTGTAGGGAGATGACTTGTGACAGGTTATTCTGAATTCTGCCAGCAGCCTGTCGCATTCCCCTTCAAAGTGGGATCCATTATCTGAGATGATTTCGGCCGGCAACCCGTATCTGCATATGATGTTTTCTTTGATGAAGAGGGCTACTTTCTTGGCTTCCTGGTCGAACGATATCCGGTGTTCAACTATGAAAGGGTCAAGGCCAAGTGTATCCTTATAGGACAAATTCAGAATATCCTTTTCAGTCCCTTCAAAGAAACTACCAATCTGCATCTCTTTAGGCTCTTCTGCAGTTCCCAGATTCACACTTGTCAAAACCTTTTCGGCAGCTTGGGCTCGATTTTCCTCTTTCCGAACAACCTACTTAAAGATTTCTTTAATATATTGTTCATTTAATGTGTCTGCTTCTTTATCTAGTGAATCATTATTAACTGTTTTTTTTTAAGTTATTAGTTATTTCATCATTTGTTAAAGTGGCAATCAAGGGATACTCAGAAAGGTTCATCATTTCATTGAGAACGAAAGGGAATACAGCGTTTGCTACAACCTCGTAGTCTTCAGGCGTTAGGCCCTCGGACAACTCGAGAGACTCGGACTTAATAATGAGAGACTCGGAGGACTTTTACATAGGTTAATACAAGGGGACGGGGGACCAATCCAAGCTTTGTGATCATCTCCTCCTTGGTCGCGGACGGGCCTGAGAGAGTTTCCCAATTCTTCAGTGGCATTGCTGTCAGGGGCCTCATGACTCGGGATTTGCGCTGTTCTCCATTCTCAATCATTGCTATCATCTCTTTGACTGAACCGAAATCAATCAGGTCTGGCATCTGAACCTCTTCTCCGAAAAACTGCTGCATAATCAGACCATCCCAATCATCTGAAAAGACTTCTGTGGCATTGGCTTTGGCTTTCGGCATTGTCAGCTCAAACTCAAACTTTGGGTCTTCTTGGACAGTTGGGTCACAGTGGTAAGCTTCTCGAACTGCTCTACTAGGCTTGGAACACCTTTGAAAGTGTACTCGCTCTCCATGGTAGTGGTAGCCCCAGGTATCTTGGGTAGGTCCGCAAACATCCTACGGACTGGGTTGGCTTTGTTTCCCCTGGACTTTCTGAGGTTATCTTGTAGCTTCAGCCATCCCTTTGTAGGTTCTTTGACTGTGGCGTTACCATGCTGTGTAGGGCCTTTCACGAAGTAGTCACCCAAATTAGGACTGAAAGGGAGAGATTTAGGGTCGTTGGCCGGGACCCTTCCTGTGGCAGCTTCTCCCCTTTTTCGGGCAATCTCCTTTTCTTTCGCAGTGTCTACCGAGGTGGCCTCATATCCCAGGCCGTGGCGAGTTTTCTGTCCTTTCACCTCAATAACTTTATGAGTTCCGTCTTTGATGCTTCCCAGACCGAGACCGGGCAGGTAGCTCATTATTCTCATCATCTTCAAGACTGGAGGGATCTTGTCCCGAGTGATTGTCAGATCTATGTTACAAACTTGGGCTTTGGGAGGCTCGGCCATGAAGCACATTAGCATGAGACCTTCCTCGTCATGTTTGATCTCCAGAATAGGTATCCCACCCGTATCGGTGCCCTCCAAAGTGACTAGGTCTCCATAAATGGTTGTCAAATCCCCATCCGAAACAAACTTCACACACTGATGGAGTCTCGAGGCAACCCCTTTAACTTGATGCAGCCAAGGTCTTCCCAGCAGGGCATTAAAGGTGATCGGGATGTCAATAACCTGGAATTCCACAAGTATCATCTTCTTGCCAAACCAGAGGGCAAAAGTGGCGACCCCAAGTACTGTGCGGGATGTGGAGTCGTAAGCTTTGACTGTGAGGGAGGAAGGCTTTAAATCTGTGGATTTGATGTCGAGCATACTCATGATCTTAGCCGGGAGGATATTCATTTCGGACCCATTGTCGACCAAAACTAGGGGAAGACGCCGTTCATCCAACTGGACTGTGATGAAGAGGGGCTCGTTATGATCAGCTCCGAACTGAGGGAGATCGAGGTCTGTGAAAGTGATTATATTGCCATAGTGAATGTTCCCAATCAACTGTACCACATCATCAGGAGTAGCATCAATAGGGACTAGCGTGCGGGCTAGGCTTTCTTCCAGCTTTAACTTGTGGGGGTACGATGAGGTAAGCAGGGACCAAAAAGAGATGTTGGCGTGAGTTTGTTTCAGTTGGGTGAGCACGGGATCCTCCTTCTCGAGGTCAGGAGTTTCGGCTATTTTGGCATAGGGGAGACCCTCTTCCCTTGGTGCTTGATCTGCTACCTTCTTATCTGTCTTGGGGTTCCCCTGGTAGATCTGCCCGGATCGGGTCAATAGGTTGACTTCTTCATCAGTCGCTTCTTGACTAGATTTCTTCAATGCTGCCAAGGTCAACGGGGGAGCCCTTTTGGCTACCGACCACTGGTTCTGACGGAGTCTAGCAACGGTGAGGGGCTGAGCTTGAGCTGTATTGGCTCCTTCCTGGGCAGCTTTTAAAATTGATTCCCATGTCACAGGATTTTGAACCCGGGATTCTGTTGCTGTCCCCTGGATGGCCCACAGAGCTAGGGCATCCTCCGATTTGCCTTCATAGCCTGCCTTGTCCATAGTTATCATACAACAGGAATTGCTATTCTCAGGGCTCGGCGGCTTTTCGATTTCATCTCCGGTATAGTGCAGCCACTCTGGTTCCTTTCTGTAATACTCAGAGCTGGAGATGATTATAGCATTCTGCGTGGGAGGAGCATCAGGTATCATGCCGTTTTCCAGGACTTCTCTGAGAGCTGAAATACATTCAGGGAAGGTGACCTCTTCTTGGGTAACCCTGATAAGGATTGTTACTTTGTTTCGGGGCGGATTTGATCTGACCATGGTCACTTTCTCATTGGGGAGGATGGGAGTCAGTTTCCCTCTCTCTAACAGATCTTCAACTATCCTCTTGGATCGAGTGTCTGAAAACCCTTTCCCCAAAGCATGGTAGGCAGTGTTGAACTCTATGACATCCACGTGCTCAGCCCCAGGAAATTTCATGGCTTTCATGTCCTCGGTTTCATAATCGTCTTCTGAAGTTTCTTCATCGTCGCTTGCTGACAACCAACCATTGTGTCCGGCTCCCATGATGTCATTTCCGGTATGATTGTTCTAGATTGCTTCCGGATCTTGGGCCTCTGTCGACTCCTCAGTTTCGTCGTCATCATCATCACTGTCATCCGAATCATCTTCCCATACTACTGGGATTTCAGCTGAGAGAGAGCGTCGGTCAAATCTGTTAGGGGAGGACGGGTGCGTGCAGCCGCAGAAATTGTCATATGCCCTCATTGCCGGAAGCGGCAATTGCGACTCCGCTTCTCCTCCCAGAAACTGTGGGGGAAGAGTGAGAGGGGGCGGCACGTACTTGACTCCAGGAAGGATGTAGAAGCAATCCTCCTCTTCCGATTCTTCACTTTCACTGTCTTCGGGATCATATTTGGTTTCCCCCAAGGCCATCTTGCAGAAGTGTACTAACTCCAAGTGCTCTTCGGCCTCTTTGCTGATAAGCCCCAATACTGGCGCCCGTCTGAAGCTTTCTTGCTCAATTTTCCTTGACTGCTCTAACCATCTCGTGTAAATGGTTTTCTCATGATTTGACCGGAACAGCCCCAGTTCTTCAGCATCGGTTTTCCCTTCCTCCGAGAAGTAGCGGGCTTCGTATTCTTGCAAGAAAATTTTAACATGAGACCAAGGAGGGTTGGTTTGTTCACCGACCTCAAGGTTGAGGGGGAATCCGAATTCAGGATCCTCGACAGGGTTGGCCATGGGTATTTGGAGATCTTCATCAGTTTCCGCATCCTCCTGGACATACGAAGGTTCTCCAGCTTCAATCATGTTCACCTGGTTTTGATTTCTCGGGAAGGGATTTTTGACTGTATTAGGCCCCTCGGGGCCTTCCAACTTCCCTTGCTCTATTAATCCCTGGATTGCCTTTTTCAGAGTAAAGCAGTTATCTGTTAGATGACCGTGGGCCTGATGAAAAGCGCAGAACTTAGAAGTATCCACGGGAGCATTCGGATTTCTGGGTTGGAAATTTTCTAAAGGCCGCAGCAAGCCTTCTTTCACCAATCCTCTAAAGATGTCATTCAGAGGCATTCCAAAGCTTTCGAGGTTTATGACCCGAGGCTTGGGCTCAGCTGGTTTCCTGGGAGCAAAAGGAGTTGGATTATTACATTCACCTACTGCGTAGTTGATCATCTCTTTACCTTTAGCGGGAGCGGAACCGTGTTGGAGGGAGGAGCTCTGTATGTAGCGAGTGCGGCGGCCATTTGTTGATTGTAAGCCTTTTCAAACTTAGCTGCGGAGTTAACCATGGCCTGTAAGTCTGAGTACGGGAAATGACTGAGGGAGGTTCTCAGATGTGACTTCAGGCATGACTGGAAGATGTCCAACTGTTCCTCTTCTGAAGGAGGAATGGCCATCTCACTGAGTTTCAGATTCCACCGCTTGTAGAAATTCCCAACATTCTCGTCGGGACGCTGCACGGTTGTCTGCAAGTCAACTCTATTTGTTTCCCATTCCAAATTAGCTTTGTACTTCTCTGTAAAGGCACTGGTGATCTGATCCCATGTAGCCCTGGCCTCGGGTTTTAAGCGGAAGAACCATTTTAGAGCGCTGGATTTCAAGGAGAGACTGAAATAGTCAGCCAACTGCTGATTGGTGCATCCTTTGGCCTTCAATGCCAAGGTATATGTGTCCAAATGAGTTTTCGAGCATGCAGTCCCATCAAACAGGTCCAGATTAGGCATCACGAACTTGTGGGGTAGGGGAACAATAGAATCCGGGTCTGTAGGCCGGAAGGCAGACTTCTTAGCGGTCAATTCGGCAATCTGTGCTTTCATTTCCTTGTGCTGTTCCATGAACCAGGCCAGATTAGGGTCTTGTGGTGGAGCCGTGGCGTTCAGACCAGTGACTGAGCTGGAGTGAGGAGCTACCACTGGCGGCAGACTGGTGGAGGGAATGGCCGATCCGGGGACATAGGTAAAAACTTGTCCTTGGCCCAAATTACCCTGGGGAGCGTGAGTAGGAGCCTGGGCATAGGGATAGAACCTTGCAGCTTGTTGAGTTTCAACCGGCAGAGTGGGCGGAGGCAGGCCTGATGTAGCCGGGTAGCTTGGTTTTCCGAGCTGAGATTCATAGGTAGGCATAGGTGCGGGCTGTTGTCCCTGGTTGTTGAATTGTATGCCAGACTGTGGCGAGGGTGTGTAGACGAGAGGGTATTGCGATCCGAGGGATTTCGATGAAACTGGATTAGGGGCTGGGTGGCCCATTGGTCCCTGAGTGAGAAATGGGTTTGTAGGAGCTGTGCTAGGAGCAGCTGAATTGGTATCATTCTGAGGAGGGGCTCCTGACTGTTGTCCCGAACCAAAATGTGGTGGCATCCCAAACTGTTGCTGCGGTACTCTGAACTGCTGTTGTGAAGGTCCGGCTTGGTCGTTTCCGAACTGAGACGGGATCCCAATTTGCTGTGGCATTTCGAGATATCCCCAACCGTGAGAAGACATTCCGTACTGATTTTGTCCCCACTGAGGAACCGCGAACCGGTTCGCCCGTCAGCCGCATGGATCCGGTGAGTCTCGTAGCCGGGAGCTGGCTGACCCGAAGATCGAGGAGCATGGGTCCTGGTAGTAGTACCATAGGAGGTGGGTGGTGGCATCCTGGAGTAATCAGGGCGACTGAGAGTGGGATTGGGGTCCTCTTCTTCTTCCATGGTGAAGGTGCCATCGGGATTGAGACTGGAGGCCAAACCATGGCTTTTGATGGCTTCCATAAGGCTATTAATCTGTGCTTCCTGTCGCAATCTCATACGTTACGCTAACCGATTCCACTTCTTTGCATGCAGGGAGTCCCGAGAGGCGGAGTGATGTTGTCCCCGTCATTACCGGCTGATGCAGACATTCTGAAACCCGGAGTCGGAACAAATGGTGAAGCTGACGATGCGCTTGACTCTTCCCAACTGATCAAACGGTGACCCGGTGCCCGAAACCAAGCTTTGTGAGGAGCTGCGGGGGGAAAGACACGAGGGTTCAGATATTTGGGAGTGAAGGAGGGTAGGTGTTTGGGCTTAGGGCTCATGCAACATGCAAGTTATTTGTTCTTGTTTACTTAAAACGTATTTTATTAACCTAATCTGTTGGAAAGGATTGCTCTTCTTTTTCGCAAACTACTCTGATTCCTGGATCAGTGGGCCCCATCACTACGCTTGCGGACCCTCAACTTGTAACCTCGAACAAGGGTTCCGTAGGGCAAGCGGGTCCCACCGATCGAAAAGAAAAACGATCCTAAAGTCTGGCGGGTAATCTAGTCTTAACGAGCATTCGATGTAAATTACGGACAAAGCTGACGTCAAAGGTCAAGATCATGTCCGGAGGGCTCGACGAAAAGTCGGCATGGCTTGGACTGATAAACGTCCATAATTGATCTTGACCCGTCATTAGTTAGGCCGTAATTAGACATGGAATAATCATTAATCCTTGATGACTCAGTATCATGCCGGGAGTCGGTGCATAAGTTGTGCCAGTCAGAGTCAAAGTCAAGGCGCCAGTCAATATCTGGTCAAAGTTTGCGGCGGAAAACCGGCATGACTCCGACGGATTAGGGTCCCCGAAAGATATTGACTTGGTATGCCGACTAAGGCTTGAAAGGAAAGGTGTATACACAGACCGGACATGACACGGACCAGACTAAAAATCAATCGGGTCTCGGACAAAGTGTGTCACGGACAAGTCCATGGTCGACACGAGGCTCCATGGGATGTTTGGGTAGTCCCATGCTCGCACCGAGAGGCATAATAAGGCCAAACGGGCTGCTACTGGGATTTCCCCGGGTTAAGGACGTAGTGTGCAGTGTAAGGTCAAGTGCGCGTAGTGTGCAAGCATTCTATCTTCCTTTTCTGAGTAAAATAGAAATTTTTATGTGTCTTAAAAAGGATGATGCATGCAAAAAATGATTTTTTTTTTTTTTTAAATCTTTTTTTTTTTTGAAATTTTTTTTTTTTGAAATTTTTTTTTGAATTTTTTTTTGATTTTTTTTTTGAATTTTTTTTGAAAGCAAACAAACACATAAGCACATAGGCACGAAAATTCAAACAGTTAGGAAAATGATTCTGACAGTCAAAATACCGATTTTTCCAGGACAGTCAAAACAATATGAAATGTGCAAAACAAACACACACACAGTACAAATGGTTTATAATACCGGAACGAAAGTTTGACCCACAAAAGCTTTTTTTTTTTTTTTAAAAAAAAGGATTTTTTTTTTAAAAAGATAAAGCTCATTTTTATGTCCCCAGCGGAGTCGCCGCTGTGATGATGTGTCGCCGCGGATTTTTCTCCTTTGAAAATCAACAAAACGGGAGTCGCCACACCATTTTTATTTTAAGGGCCAAAACTTTGAAAAATGCCCGAGATTTGAGATTTAGGTTCGGAGGTCACGTTACACTCCGGGAAAAACATTAGGGTTCACCTGGAATGCCTCATAAAACGAGTCTTCCTAATTTAAAACCATTTGTGTGCGTGTGTGTGTGTGTTTTGGTTAAAATAAATGAAAAATAAGAAAACTAAAAATTGGGAACTCTTTTTAAGACATTAAACAAGTCCCATGATTTTTGGTATGATTTTAGGGTTGAGTTTTGATACTCAAAAGACTCCTTGAAGTTGAAAATCAATTCTGCCAGAATGAAAAAGGCAGTGGACACTTGACTTTGAAATGGATTTAAGGGTTTTAAAACTTCAGAATCTGAGGAAGGTCAGAGAATGAAAGTTGTTCAAAACATCTTAAATAAGGTGACTGAAAAATATTTTTATGATTGGAGATGATTTGAGGGACCAAAACCTTCTGGAAATCACAGATGTGAAATCTGGATTTCCAGAGACTGATAAACTGACTTTTTGAAAATAATTTTAAAAAGGGAGTTATACTCACGAAAAAAATAAAGTAAAAATATGTCTGGAATCCTATGCATGTTGGCTACAAAAAGTATTTTGTAGTTAACACCAAATTCCAAGTTTTTCTGTGTCCAAAAAATTAGACAATGGATAGAGGTCTTAGAGAAAGGCTACTGGACAGCAACATTCTCAAGAAGAAAAATGTGATTTAAAGGGGGTTTGCATCCATGCTTTGTCCCCATTTCCTTAGGCTTTGATTAGTGATCACTAAACATTTTAGTGGTGATCTACTATATCAAGCCATCCTTAGGGTACATTAGGACTTAAAGCACTTCATTTGCTTGGGAATGGGAGATTTAACTTTGAAATCAAGATTTTATGAATGAAAATGATTTTGGAAAACACTTTTAAGTAAGTAAGAAAATGTTTTCAAGTAAGAAGAAATGATTTGGACCTTTTAAATGGTCATCCATGGAAATTTATTCCAAGGTGACTACATTTTTAGGTCAAGCAAGGATGAACACCAAGTTGATGAACAAATTACATCGAGTTTGAAATGCATGCATGGATGAGAGAGATTTAGGGTAGGGAGAAGGAGGTTATACCTATCTTCTCTTGATTTTTGAGTTTGAGGTTTGAATTTGAGAGTGTTTTGTGAGTGAAATTTGGGAAAATGATTAAGAAAAAGGTGGCAATTCAAGGGAATTCCCACTGTTTTCTACAATATTTTCACCAATGTTTTCTACATACTCATCCGCGCGGATCCTTCCTGCAGCGTGCACTGTTCATTAAATGCAGCTGCAGGCTTTGGACCAAAGGAATATTATTCAAATTAAGCAACCAGTTTTTATTCCAGCAGCTTCCATTTTTGAATTTTTGGCTTTTGTAAGATTCTTTTCCATGTTTAACCTTAAATAGCAATCCCTATTTTACCCTTGCTTTGTTAGAAAAGTTAGGAATTGTTAGAAATGTTAGGGATGTTAGGACTTTCGTTGATTTTCTAACAAAAATACTAACAACTCAAATTGGAGCACTTACAGAAGCCGGTGCATAAACCGTGCGGGTCAATGTCAAAGTCCGAGCTCCAGTTAAGATCGAGTCAAAGTTCATGACGAAAAGTCGGCATGACTTCGACTGATTTAGGCCCGCGGAGGATCCTGACTTGGCAGGTTGACTAGGGTTTGACCGACGCGAGGTATACACTGACACGGTCTGACACGGACCGGACCAAAAAACCAACCAAGTCTAGAATAAAATGTGTGTCACGGACAAGTGCAGGGTCGACAGGAGGGTAAACCAATGGCTGTTTGGTTTGTCCCATGCTCGCACCGAGAGGCGTAGTAAGGCCTCCCAGGCTACTACTGAGATTTCCTGGGTTAAGGACGTAGTGTGCAGTGTACGGTCAACGTGCGCGTAGTGTGCGGCAGTCTACATTCTTTTTTGAGTAAAAACAGAATTTTTCAATTTTTTTAAGACAATTTTTATTGAAATGAGACCAGTACGTGGCATTGTTCCCGCATAGCTTATCCCCGGCTCCCATAAGGATGCGTTTTAAGAGGAAATTTAATGGTTTCCAGCCTATATACTGATCATCATTTTTTTTGGAAAAGATAAAAACACATAAATGCACGAGCATATAAACACATAAAGTTTAACAGTTAAGAAAATGGGTCCGACAGTCAAAATTGACCTTCTCGGGACGGTCAAATCGATAACAACACGAAATGGGAAAAACACATGCACACACTAAAAAACAAAAGTTTCAAGTGTTGAGACGGAAGTTTGACTCGCAAAAGCTTTTTTTTTTAAAACAAGTTTTATTATTTGTTTGAAAAACGAGTTTTTTTAAATAAAATAAAATAAAAAATTTATAAGATCGTCCCCAGCGGAGTCGCCACTGTGATGTCACCCGATTTTTTTTTGAAAAATCAACGGAGTCACTACGCCGTTTTTAGTTTTAAGGAGGCCAAAACTTTGAAAAATTCCCAAAATTAGAGAAAATGAGTTCGGAGGTCACGTTACACTTCGGGATGGACGTTTGACGTGCACCCGGAATGCCTTGTATGACGAGTCTTCCTCATTTGAAACTTTTGTGTGTGTGTGTGTGTGTGTGTGTTTAAAAATAGGCTTTCTTAAAAAAGGAGTTTTCTGAAAATAACTGAATTTCTAGGGACTGAACTGAAAAAAACAGTTTGAAAACAGTGATTAAACTAAAAATAACAGAATACTGGAAAACTGTTTGTAGATGACAATGTCTTCCGCGTGGATGAGACTGTAGTGCAGTCTTATCCGCGCGGATGTGCCTGCAATTTCAATATTTTTTACAGTTTCCAGTTTAGTGACTGTAATTTCCAGAATGTTAACAGGATTTACAGGACTTAACTGGAAATGTAACTGTAAACCGAAAATGAAAGAATTGCTTGGATTTTTGGCATCCATGTTTTGTCCTCTCTTTCCCTAGACTTTGATTAGTGGTCATAATTGATGAATTCACTTAACCAAGCCTTCCCGGGGGTACATTAGGACTTTGAAAACATGTCATTTGCTAGGGACAAGGGGGATTTTGACATGAAAAGTAAGTTGACTAGGTCAAAATGTATCAACTTTAGAGGAAGATCTCTAAGGTGGTCATAAGAAGACCATCCTTGAGACCTATACTCAAGTGTATCTTATACATCTTGTGTGACCTATTTTGTGAGTCTAGATGATTTTCATCCAAGGAAAGTGTTCCAAGGTGAGCATCTTAGACATGGGGAGAGGGATTTGCAAGAAAGTAAATAATATGGACCTTTTAAAGTGGTCATCTATGGAGATGGACTCCAAGATGACCATACTTTAGGTCAAAAAAGCAAGTACCAAGGAATGTAAACAAAGGGACAAGGGGATTTGCATAATTAAAAGTATGGACCCTTTGTATAGAATCATCCATGGAAATGGATTCCATGGAGATCCTCTTGGATCCTTGGGACAAGAGGGGGAGGGGAGTCAAACAAAAAGTAGTAAGTAATACTACATAATTTAAATATGGAGTAAGTGTATGAATGAGAGAGATATGAGTAGAGGGAGTGAGGGTTTTCCAATTTTCTTGGGTTTGTGTTTAGGCTTTGAAGGTTTCAAAGGGTTAGAAGTAGTTTTGGAGTGGATTTGAGGTTGGATTTGGTGTGGAATTTGAGTTGTGAGGGTGTAAATGGCTGTTTGAGGATGGATTTTGACAGAATAACAGTATGTTTTCGTATTTTTTGGCCTTGTTAAACTGAGGGAGAAGGGTTGTATTTATAGGTTGGCTAGGGTACAATCTTATCCACGTAGATAAGATTGTAGGCACAATCTCATCCGCGCGGATGGGATCAGCAGGGTGCCTGGTTTTTGTAGAAAACAGTTTTGGTTGTTTGCAAATGGTCAATATTCTTTTTTTCTTGGAAATGACAGGTTTCCAGCGAGGTCCTATGCCCCTTTTTTATTCCTAAGAGGTCCTTCCTCATTCAAATTGTCAAAATAATTCCAAAATGACCCTAAATGATTATAAATCATTAATTTAGGCTGACGGGACATTAACGACATAGATTGGGACACTTACAGGAGTCAGCACTCTTCCCAGCAGAGGTAATGGATTTCTCCACCTTCTAGCTAGCCCTCCCGAAGATCAGCCAGATAGAAGTTGCCAGCAGTGAGGATAGTGAGCCAGTCTTACAGAAGCTGTTTGATGAAGAAGCACCAATTCCTGACTTGATCGACTTCAGCTCAAATGACGAGACAGTTGCAGTAATTGGGGACGACAGTGAAGAACCTTTTGATCCCCGCACTCTAGTGACTAAGACAGAGATGCCGCTGAAGAACTGGGAGACATTTTCAGGACCGATAGCCAGCCGACAACAAATGATCACAGAGCTTGGATTGGTCCCCCATCCCTCTATGTCTATTCCTGTCAAACACCCTGTTATCCATACTCTAGAGTCAGGAGTCTTTTTGTTTGAGTCCTCCGAGTCATCTGATTGGCCTCACGCCTGAAGAATATGAGTGTGTCTCCAATGTCATCTTTCCCTTTGCATTAAATGAAATGATAGATCTTTCCGAGTATACCCTTATTGCCAACTTAACAAATGATAAATTAACTAATAATCTAACAACAGTTAATAATGATTCATTTGAACAAGATGCAAACACACTAAATGAATAATACATTAAAGAAATCTTTAAGCAGGTTATTGATAAAGAGGAAAATTGCGCCCAAGCTGCCGAGGAGGTTTTGACTATTGTTAACCTGGGTAATATCAAAGAACCTAAAGAGACACAAATCGAAAACTTCTTTCAAGGGGACAAACGGGACAGACTGGTTGATCTGCTCAGAGAGTATGTGGATGTGTTCGCTTGGTCTTACAAGGACATACCGAGGCTGGACAGCTCGATTGTAGAATACAGGATCCCTTTGACACCTGATGCCAAGCCTTTGAAACAGAAGCTAAGGAAAATCAAGCCAGAATGGTCTCTGCAGGTCAAGGAGGAAATTGAAAAGATGTTGCGTGTAGGACTCATCAGGGTCATTGAATATCCGACCTGGTTGTCGAATATCGTGACTGTGACTAAAGCAAACGGGAAGGTACGCTGCTGTGTGGATTTCTGGGATCTAAACAAAGCCAGTCCCAAAGACGACTACCCGTTGCCAAACATAGATATTTTGGTGGATGCCACGGCCAACTACGAAGTCAAGTCATTCGTTGATGGTTTTGCTGGCTACAATCAGATCAAGATGGCAGAAGATGACTAGGAAAAGATAGCTTTCACCACGCCATGGGGGACATACTGTTACTCGGTGATGCCTTTTGGGTTAAAAAACGCTGGGGCTACGTATCAAAGGGCAGCAACTGGGCTTTTTCATGACATGATCCACAAGGAGATCGAGGTCTTTGTCGACGATATGATTATCCATTCTAAAGGCGCAGATGGACAACACTTTGTTGATCTGCGAAAGTTCTTTGAGCGGTTAAGGAAGCATTCTATGAGGCTGAACCCTGCAAAGTGCACCTTCAGAGTGACAAGGGGAAAAGTAATTGGGTATATGGTCACAGAGCGAGGCATTGAAGCCGACCCCCGAAAGATCAAAGCCTTAATGGACATGAGGCCACCTCGATCCCAGACAGAAGTCAAAAGCTTTATGGGCAAGTTGTAGTACATCAGCCGTTTCGTCAATCAGCTGACAACCATGTGTGAGCCCATCTTCAAGCTTATAAAGAAGAATGTCGATACAGAATGGAATGAAGAATGCTAGGATGCCTTTGACAAAATTAAGGCATACCTAGTAAATCCCCCGGTACTATGCCCCTCGCATGTGTAAGTACCCAAATATGGCTCATGCCTTTCGGTTAAGTTTCCCGGCAATTCCCCAAACTTTCCTAAAGTTCAGGGGCAATTCTGGAACTTTCCCAAACCTTCCAAGGGGTGAAGGACTTGCTAGGAATTAAAATTCCAAGTAGTCCCTCGCTGGAAGGGAGTTTCTAGGCACCACCTTGCATGGATCTAGAAGCAGGCTGAGTCACCAAAGGATAATGCCGCACGGCTTCATTAGCCAGAGGTTAATGCCGTACGGCTTCATTAGGAAGCACAAATTAGCCTATAAATAGAGGCCTCATCTACCCATTTTAAGATACAATTTTGAGTACTGTTACTCTGCCCAACTAAACCCTCGAATTCCAAAAACTAAAAATCACCTCCCTCCTCTCCAAAACTCATCTAAAGTCACTCCTTCATTAGGAAAACCCCAAGGGAGATAGAGAAAAACCATCATTGGTAATCTCTCCTTCCTTTCTCCTTGAAATATACTTATCATATTGTCATTTTGCTTACTTGCTATTTATCTTTCCATTTATTGCCATTTAATGTGATATATTGTCATAAAAATTCAATCTTTATCATGTAGATCTCATAATCCCCCTTTCCCCTAACACATATGATTCATGGAGGATCCATCCCAAGGATGAACAAGGGCCCACAAGTGGCTTGTTCTAGGGAGGGTCCATCACATGATGATGTGAAATATCTCTCTTTTATTATATAAAAATGTCATCTTTATATAAAAATGTCATCTTTATTATTACAATGTCATCCCCCTTCCCTTGACCTTGCTTCCAAGGATTGTCCACCTAAAAGGTTCTTAAAGGACATAGGAAAGCTTCAAAGGTCTTCCCTTTATGTTCATAGCTTTAGCTCTCATAGTGTTCCTTACACTTATTTCCATAAAAATGCAATCTTTACTTTCCAATGCAACTCCCCCATGTCCCTCATGGTTGGATCACTCTCCAAAGATTGCCTAGTGACCTTCTTAAGGCACGAAAGGAATAGGATGAGTATAAAGATCCAATCTTTATACCCCTCCCCTTAGTCCTTTTGATACTTGATGCATCCCGTGGGGCGGATCGGTGTAAAGGTCTAATCTTTACATCATTTCCTCCACTAAAGATGCCATAGTCAAAGTCCCTTTAGAAGTGGACGAACCTTAGCCCCTACATCTCCGATCATCACTTGAGACGAGCATAAATGTCCCTACTAAGCTTAATCGTCTCAAGATGAAGGATAGATGGGCAACAGTTCTTCCTTTCTAAAGTGTCTCATTGCTGGACTATAAAAAAGGTGTCCCTCTATTTAGATCACATATAAATCTTGTCCCAAAGAACGTTGATTTGAAACACACCAAGGCTCCTAAGCCTAAAATGGTTGATTATTCCAACGGGAGGGTAAAAAGGTTACTAAATGATGATCGTAAGTCCAAAATGAGCACGGGATCAAAATCCCGAACACAACAAATCCAAGGAATCCCGAGCGATAACCAACTAAAATGGTTTATACATCCGGAAGATAACTTGGCACATTCCCTCCCCCTTTTCAAATCACACACACACGAGAGCACAAAACAAGCACAAAATTTGGATCTAGGGAGACTTGCCTTTGGCAAGGCTTCTGGGGTGAACGCAAAATGTTCTTCCCAAGGAGTAACTTAACCTATCCTTTTTTTTCAAAGTTTTGAGGAAATAAAAATGGCATGGCGACTCCATTTTTCAATAAACCGGATGTCTTCAAACTGATGTGAAGTGGTGACCCCCCTTCTACCAGAGAAAGCGGTTCACACCCGCGATTTTGGGCCCCACATTCACAGTTTGGCGACTCCGCTGGGGAAATGTAAACGTTTCCAAACTTCTTCCATAAGAAGCATTGGAAATGTTTACGAGGGTTAGCCTCCCGCTGCGGATCTAAATTTTGTGTTTTTTTTCTTTCCTTATTTTGCATGCATCTTGGTTTTTGGGATTGTGCGCATTCTGAATACTGAACAGGGAGCATTCTGAAGCTGAAAAGGTGCAAAAATGTTCGGGGAAACAGCCTGGAACTGAAAAAATTTGGAACCTGGAAAACTGCTTGATCCAGCCGCACGACTTGATCTTCCCAGATCATAGCCGGGCGGCTTCTTTCGGCAGTTCCACCAGGACACTTCTGAGGCTAATCTGCCAGCCTTGGCAGCTTGGGGCTATTCAGTTCCAAGACTGACCGGGCTCCAGAAAATTTATGTGCTTAATTGCTGCATTTTCCCCCATCCCGAAAATCATTCCTTTAAAACACATTTCTGAAAATCTCTGTTTTAAGTCAAAAAGGAACATTTTTAGGAGGCCGCACACTACGCGCACCATTATATCTTGTACACTTTGCACGCACGTCCTTCAACCCGGGATGGTTGTTGAGCTGCAGTCACGGACAGCATTACGATGCTCCCGGGCGCGCACAGAATCATCCCAAACTCCCCATGGCAGCCAGTGTCGACCAATGCACTAGTCCGTGTCACACATTTTAAAATCGTGACTTTTGGTTGATTTTTGGTCTAGAACGTGTCATATAGCCTCATTTCATACCCCCTAAAGGTCAAACCCTAGCCCATGCCGAAAGTCAAGATCCTTCGCGCAAGCGAAACTCTGCTGAAATTCTGCCAAGGAAAATTGGCAGAACCTTGACTCCGGTATTGACTTTGACTTTGACCCGCACGGGATACGTAAGAGTCAAGCCCAAGTCCATGCCAAAAATCAGGATCTTTCACGCAAGCGAAGCTCTACTGAAATTCCGTCAAGGAAAAATTGGCAAGATCTTGACCCGGCATTGACTTTGACTTTGACCTGCGCAACGTATGCAACAATGCTCAATATGATGCTGTGTCATTCGACTTTTATCGTCCGACCCATGTCTATTATTTTCATGGACTATGCCAAAGTCAAAACGTCTATCGCGTTAGCAAAACTCTGTCGAAATTTCGTTAAGGGTAATAGACGAGACTTTCCCTACATTGCCTTCATTATAATCCGCATCGCACTTGCGTTGAAAGTTCCTATGATCCACTAGAACCTAGGAGCTTTCTTCTCTCTCGGTCGGTGGAATCCGCGTGACCTATGGACCCTCCCCCGGGGCTATCCACCCTGGGAGGTCGAAATACAGGTGGAAAACGAGGGGCTTATAGACGTAGTGACGGAACCCACTGATCCAGGATCTAGAGTAGTTACGAAAAAGAAGGGCAACCCCTTTTCCAACCAAATAGAAATAAATAAAAGACACTGTTTTAAGTAAATCAGAAGATTCCAAATTGCATATTGCTTGAGCCTTCAGCCTAAACACCTACCCCAAAGTCTAAACCGTGCCTATCCCTTTCACGCAGCGAGAAAGAAGTGGGTGAGAATACTGGGTCAGCAGCTTGTCAGTGCAGAATCCTCAGATAGCTCGCCAGAATCATTAGTTTTGTCAGCCCAGAGAGTCAGAATGGCAGATTTGACAGAAAACAACAGTGGTTTGGGTAACCCGATGACTAGGGAGGAAGAGCTAGCCTTGGCCATGGAGAACAGTCGTAAGGTCCATGAGGAACAACAAGCCATGCTTATTGATGCGCTCCATCGTCAAGGGGTTCAGATAGTGGTCGAATCCAATGGTTCCTTAATCATGGTAGAAGATGAGACTCCAGAAGCAACAATTTCAGCTCCTCCATCCTATAACCAATGCCCTCCTCCATCCACATATGATCCCTTACCAAGGACTACCCCTGTTCAGTCCTTTCCTGTTAGTGTTATGCCCTAGGCCTATAGTTGATAGACTTATGTGTTGACATTATTTACTATTATATGAAAAGTTTATTATTTGATTATTATATGTTTTGCATATTTATTTGTAATAATCTCCATCCCTAATTATTAAGTGAATAATTAGTATAAATGTTAATGGATAATCATATGATGATTATATGCATAGAGATGCACATTAAATTTATGGGTACTTGTTAGAGAACAAGTGACTGGACTTGACCCGTTTGAGATTTATGTCATGGTCAAATGTCATAATTAAATCGCATATGGTGACTTCATTTAGTCCCTAGACCTGAGATTATCATGACCTTACATATGATGAAAGTTATGTTTGATTTTACTCAAACGATATCTTAACACGATATTTATAAAGGCTATCTTTGGCATAATCGAATTCATGATGGGAATGATGATAAGTCAAGATGGAATTTGTCCCTCGAAAGAGAGATGTTTTTCTTGGGCCCCTCGATGTGTGATAATGATGAAAGTGTATGGCCATAACCCAATGTGATTGGATTATCATTATACTCAAGATCGAGAAAGCATTGAACAAATACAAGTTGACGTAGACCATGACTTGTGTTCAATATAACATCGTGAGACAAAGGGAGAAATGGAAGTGTACCATTGGAAACGTGAACTCTTACGTTATATTATTTGGGTAGACATAATGGCTTGCTAGAGTCCGCTTATATTTTATGAGGGTCGATATGATCGAGCTCATTGCCAACATAATATAATCCTATTGGGTCACACACAACTAAAATGAATTGTTTAAACCAAAGGAAGAAAATTGAGAAGTTCTGGTGTGGCACAAGTCATCGCGCGACAGAACTTGTCCAAAGGACTCGTCTGGTTGCGCGACAGGATGAGCCTAAGGCAGTTTGACAGAGAGTTTCCTAATTTGATTAGGAAATAAATACCATATTAAAGTAGTATAAATATGATGTCTGTGAAACCCTAATGCAAGCCGAATTTCCGAAAAGAAAATCACAAAGAGTTTCTCAATATTCTTCAAAGGTTTAAGATCTAGCGATCATCAAGAATTGTTCTTGGTTCATTCGAAGGTGTGGATACTATTAGAGGGTCTTCGCTCGTACAACGATCAAGGCCTAGAGTTCGAAGTTTGTGATTCAAAATCACATCAATACATTGTTCGATTGCTCAAGAACGGAAAGCGATCAAGGTTGGTTATTTCTATCTCATAGGAATTCAATTTAATTCTATAAACGGATCCTAGGATCTTGAGTTTTGTGTTATTTAGATGCTTAATTCCGCTGCGCATGGACCCATAAAACCCAACAGTGGTATCAGAGCCCCGTTCGTATGATTAAGTTTGAATTAACATGCTAAGAAAAATTGATATAAATTGTTTATATGATTTTTGCATGTTTTGTATGCGATAGTTTGATTGTTTTTGAAACAATATGCCTAAATCGTGCTCTATTCATATTGAATTAAATTTGTTAAAAGTTGTTTATATGATTTAATTGCTCTGTGATTAAGAATTGATTGAAACTGGAAATCTGCAAATCTGGTAACCTTGTGTCACGTGACAAAGGATGCCTGTGTCACGCGACAGAACATGCTTGTGTCACGCGACAAAGCTTGCTTCTGTCACGCGATAAAACATGCCCAATCTGGGTAAAATCAGTTTGTTACATAATCCTGCTAATCTGTGAATATGTTTGCAATCTGATATGTTTATGTCTTAATATGGATGCTATAAATTTCTGGAAATTAAAGTTTATAGGGCTATGCTAGATTAATTCATTGTTTATGCATGCTTAGTTAATTAAAATATGATTTTATTAATTGTTGCAATGCATGAATTATGTGTTCTTATGTGTTAAGAGCTTTGTTAGATGTTTATTCGAAACATAGAAATATAAATTTCTGAATGTTTAAATTGAAACATTAAAATTTTGATTTTCTGATTGTTTATGAGAAACAAGTCATTTTACGCAAAATTTAAAGGAAACTGATTGTTTATACAAAGTATTGATTATGTTGCAAATCAGAGCTGATTTCTGATTGTGCATGTCTAGGAGAGTTCTGTCGAAGGAGAAATTTGGTACTTAAGTAGTCCTTGTGGCTCACCTATCTTCCTGGGAACTTACCTGGTGCGCGATTATGATTATCTTTGCTGATATGCTTATAATCTACTTTAAAGAACCTTCATTTAACTTTTAAGTTCTTTATGCCAATTCATGATTAAAACACTTGAGACCACTCGGATAGTTTTGGGTGGGCTTGACATAGTAAGGTACTTTGATTCTATTCGTTTGCGAGCAAGATGAGAAAATGGTGGTTCCTATACGTTTAAAGTGAATGAACTTAATTGGGTTATCAAAATGGTTTTGGACCCAAATCATAAGATGAGATTAAAATATGCTTAGACATATGATGTCTTAAATAAATCTCATAAAAGATCTAAGAGTCATATATGTGATATGATTGATGTTTCTACCTAATTAATTTAGTTTTGAGCGGTTTGCCATAGCAAACTTGAAATTAAATTAAAGTTGGATCTTAGCCCATTAAATGTATATTATGCTTATTTGCATTGGAAGGTGTATAATTTAGTGGGAGCATTTATTCTCATGTAAATGCATTATACTTCTCATATAATATGTTTACTCACATGTGTTCATATTTTATGTATATCTTTTTGTAGAATAAATGACATCAAACAATAATCATCTGTCACTGCAATCTGTCCTTGAGAAGGAAAAGTTGGAAGAGAATGGTACAAACTATATGGATTGGATCCGTAGCGTGAGAATTGTTCTCAGGCAAGAAGAGAAATTGTACGTTCTCGGGGAACCTATTCCACCTGAACCTGCTGCCAATGCTACTAGGGTAGTGAAGGATCAATATCTGAAGCATAAGCGTGATGCTACTGATGTTGGTTGCCTCATGCTCTCCGCCATGTGCAAGAGCCTTCAAAAGGATCTTGAGCACTTGGGGACAGTGGATCTAAATAATCGACTGATGGAAATGTTCCAAGTTCAAGTAAGGCAAGAAAGATATAACACAGTTAAGGCCCTAACCTCATGCAAGATGAGTGAAGGACAAGCTGTTGGTCCCCATGCTCTAAAGATGAAGGGCCACATCGAGCATCTTGAGAGGCTCAGTTTTCCAATTAGCCAAGAGTTGGCTACTGACATGATATTGAATTCATTGCCCGAAGGTTTTAGTAATTTTATAATGAACTATAACATGGGGGGCATGAATAAGAACCTTTCCGAGTTAGTTCAAATGTTGAACACTGCGAAAACCAATATTGTCAAGAAGAAAACCGATCAAGTGTTGATGGTTAACAAGGGGAAGGGTTTCAGGGGGTAAAGGAAAGGCAAAAGTTGCTAATCCAAGGCAAATGTTGCCAAACCCAAAGAGGGTGCCAAACCCAAAGAAGCTAAGCCCAAGTCCCAAGAGGACGCAGTCTGCTTCCATTGCAATGAGATTGGACATTGGAGGAGAAACTGCTTAAAATACAAGGAAGCACTGAAGAAGAGCAAAGGTGTTGCTTCGACTTCAGGTATCTTTGTTATAGATATATTCCTATCTACTTCTAGTTCTTGGGTATTGGATACCGGATGTGGATCTCACATTTGTCTAAATGTGCAGGTTCTAAAGAACAGAAGGATGCTTAAAGATGGTGAAGTGGACCTACGTGTGGGGAATGGAGCAAGAGTTGCTGCATTAGTCGTAGGAACTTATGAAGTTACTTTACCTAGTTGACTAATACTTGTTTTGAACAATTGTTATTACGTTCCAGCTTTAAGTAGGAATATTATTTCGATTTCATGTTTAGATAATGAAGGTTTTAATTTTCTTATATGTGATAAGAAGTTTTCCATTTACAAGAGTGATATGCATTATTGTACTGATATTTCATTCAATGGCCTTTATATCCTTGATGTTGAAAATCATGATAATGATGTCTATAACATTAACAAGAAATCTAAACCCAATGATGTAAACCTAACTTACTTATGGCATTGTCGTCTTGGCCATATAAATGAGAAACACATTTCTAAACTCCATAAAGATGGATTTTTAGACTCACATGATTATGAATCGTATGAGACATGCGAATCTTGTTTACTTGACAAGATGACCAAGGACCCATTTACCAAAACTGGTGAAAGGGCGGGCGACTTATTAGGCCTCATACATACCGATGTGTGTGGACCTATGAGTAGCAATGCTAGGGGAGGATTTCAGTACTTCATAACATTCACTGATGATTATAGTAGATTTGGATATGTTTATCTAATGAAACATAAAAGTGAATCGTTTGAGATATTTCAAATATTTCAAAATGAGGTGCAAAATCAACTTGGCAAAACTATTAAAGTACTTTGATCCGATCGAGGTGGCAAATATTTGAGCCAAGAATTTGACAGTCATCTTAAGAGTTGTGGAATCGTTTCAGAACTCTCTCCACCTGGAACACCACAATGGAATGGTTTGTCTGAAAGGAGGAATAGAACATTGTTGGACATGGTTCGTTCTATGATGAGTCAAGTTGAGCTTCCTTTATCCTTTTGGGGACATGCACTAGAAACTGCTGCTTTCACTATAAATAGAGTTCCTACCAAATCGGTTCAAAAGACCCCATATGAGATGTGGCATGGAAGAAAACCTAGTTTGTCTTTCATGAAGATTTGGGGTTGCGATGCATATGTCAAGAAGTTAACTTCTGACAAGCTAGCACCTAAGTCTGATAAATGTGTTTTCGTGAGTTATCCTAAGGAAACTAAAGGATACCATTTCTACAACCGAAACGAGAACAAAGTGTTTGTTGCTCGAAATGGTACCTTCTTAGAAAAGGAGTTTCTTCACAAAGGAGCCAGTGGGAGTAAAATAGATCTCGAAGAAATTCGAGAACCCGAAAACAACATTGAACCAATGGTAGAAACTGAACCAAGTTCACAAGTAATTGTGGAACCGGTTCAAGATGCACAAATCCTTCACCGAAGTGGTAGGTCACGATCCGAACCCGAGAGATATGGATTTCTCGTTACGGAAAGTGATGAAGTGGAGTTAATCGAAAACGATGAACCTACTTGCTATCAAGAAGCGAAAACGATGGAATACCATTCATTCTCTTTCGCTCATCATTAGTCTTAGGACTTTGAGTCTTGCTAAGAGATACACCATGCAACATTGGCAAGTTTCCCCTTTTAGAATTTTCCATTTGAAATCTTCTAAGAACCTTGTCAATGTAAGTACTTTGACTTAAACCAATCATCCTTTTAGATCTATCTCTATAGATCTTGATACCAAGGATTTATGCGGCTTTGCCCATATCTTTCATTGAAAAACACTTTCCCAACCAAGACTTGACAGTCTATAGTGCATGAATGTCATTTCCAATGAGTAAGATATCATCGACATACAACACTAGAAATAGTGCTCGCTCCCACTAATTTTCTTGTATACACAAGGTTCATCTTCGTTCTTGATAAAGCCAAACTCTTTGATTGCTTCGCCAAAACGTAGATTCCAACTCCTAGAAGCTTGCTTCAATCCATAGATGGATCTCTGCAACTTACACACCTTATTAGAATTTTCTGAACTGACAAAACCTTCAGGTTGTATCATGTATACATCCTCAAGTAACTTCCCATTTAGGAAAGCTGTCTTGACATCCATTTGCCATATCTCATATTCATAATATGCGGCTATGGCAATTAAAATTCTAATAGACTTGAGCATAGCTACAGGTGAAAAGGTTTCATCATAGTCGATACCATGAATCTGCCTATATCCCTTAGCTACAAGCCTAGCCTTATAGGTGTGCACCTTCCCATCCATGTCGGTATTTTTCTTGAAGACCCATTTGCACCCTATGGTTTTTACACCTTCGGGTGGATCAATCAAGTTCCAAACTTGATTATCAGCCATGGATTGTAATTCGGACTTCATGGCCTCTTACCATTTTTCCGAATCAGGAGAGGACATCGCTTCTTGATAGCAAGTAGGTTCATCATTTTCAATTAACTCCACTTCATCACTTTCCGTAAAGAGAAATTCATATCTCTCAGGTTCGGATTGTGACCTACCACTTCTGCGAAGGACTTGTGTATCTTGAACCAGTTCCACAACTCCTTGTGAACTTGGTTCAGTTTCTACCATTGGTTCAATGTTGTTTTCAGGTTCTCGAACTTCTTCGGGATCTATTTTACTCCCACTGGTTCCTTTGCGAAGAAACTCCTTTTCTAAGAAGGTGTATCGTTGTGAGAAAGAAATTCTGGTTCTTTTTATTTTTATGAGTCGCCACCTATATTATTTGATTGGAAACATAGAAAAACCATTTGAGAGATTTGAGTTCGGGGCTTAGGTTATGAAATGGGTAGGTTTAGAAGGCATCCATTTCACCCAATCCGGAGATCGGTCTTGCTAAAGAAAAGAGAGGTTTTTCAAAAGAAGAAATAAAAAAACAAATTCAAATACTACAAATAAAGATCCATTTGACGAGGTCAAACGGAATGTAGGATCGATTGCTTCGAGACCGTCTCCATGATTTGGAGAGGCTCTAGGCCGATCCTAGATTCTATGGACTTATACCACTCTAACAATCAATTAGAAGGAAGATTAAGAATTACCTTGCGTGAGGTGATTTGGGCAGAGTTTCGGTTCAAGTTTAGAGTCGACCCTTCACACGGACAGAGCTTCGCCTTGGTCCTTGGTTTGGAGATTAATGCTTGTTTATCAACAAGGTTGACAAACAAACTATGAGGTGAGTTTTAGGGTGATTTTGAAGGATTCTTTCAGGGAAAGAAAACGACAAAATGTGTGTGTGTTGTGTAAATTCGCGGTCCGGGACCTTCGACCTCTTGAGCCTTGGAAGTCACCAAGTATTTATAGAGGTTGGATATGAAGAAGTGGAGAGTTAAAACCCTATCAGATGGTTCTAGACCTCCTCTCCCATTGGTTGGCCGGAGAGATAAAGTTTTATCCCGAAAAGAGGTTGAAATCGACAAGGGAACTGTCGTCGCACCTGCGAGAGGGAGATATCTCGCGCGAGACACGCCATCTCGCGGCGAGATATTGCTCCTGTGGACAGTTTTGTCCTTTCCTCGTTATCTCGTATGCAGTTTAGTCCCAAACTAACGGTAGTTAGTCAAAACTTTAACGAAACATGACGAAATGGTGGATTTCTACTTCTTGACTCAAAGCGAGACTTAGAGTGGTATAAGTATGATCCGATGTGTTCAGAATGGGGTGTCTACAGAGCCCCTCGGTGACAAGTCTTATGAAAGAAGTCATGTCGACGATAGAAAAGACATCATTCTGAACATCGGGATGGTCGTGCCGCATGGCTGCCTACGTATCTCTATCGGAGAATCAGACCATAACGTAGTTTGACTCCAAAACACGAAAAGGTTGCTTTAGGTATTTTGAAAAACATTTTTTGAAAATCGAGGAGATTTTATTTTTTGAAAAGGCAAATTCATACTGAGGAATCAAATCAAGACCCAATTCTGAATATACCTGTCTGTCTGAAGATTCGCTCCGAACCTGCGGGAAATATGTTAGAAAACAAAGGCTTACCTGTCCGGTCCTCTGAGTCCTGTTGTTTTTGTGACGATTCGCCGTTCTGGGCTCCGAATCGGGCTTTTTGCTGTTGGGGATGACGATTCACCTGTTTGGGCGTTGAATCGGGCTTTTGGTTCGACGATCCACCTGTCTGGGCATTGGACCGGTCTTTTCTGATGACGATCCACCTGTTTGGGCGTTGGACCGAGCTTTTTGATGACGATCCACCTGTTTGGGCGTTGGACCGAGCTTTTTGATGACGATCCACCTGTCTGGGCGTTGGACCGGGCTTTTTGATGACGATCCACCTGTCTGGGCGTTGGACCGGGCTTTTTGATGACGATCCACCTGTCTGGGCGTTGGACCGGGCTTTTTCTTTGATGATTCACCTTTCTGGGCTCTGAATCATGTGAATTGGGTTGATCTTTGGACCACTCGGTTCTCGGGCGACTGGTGCCGTACCGGGCGATTGTGCGCATGTCACGTTTGACTCGTTCCGTGACTTGCGGTACCGGTTTTTCCACGTTTCCTTGCTAGTTTATCATTTCCAAGGGTAAATGTGTCAAAATTTTGAACTTTGACGTTGCGTAGACGCTTATTGTCGAGGACAATTTTGTCCTTTTCCAGAAGGTATATCTCGTATTCGTCCATATAAGTGTATATGTCCGACTTCATCTGAACGTTTCTTTTCTCTTGTTGTCAGGTCACTCTGTCCGCGGCCGATTACAACCGTGGAGCGACCAAGATGGCGGGACTGATGGCCTTGGTGTCGGACCTGTCCGAGAGGCTGTTTCAGAAGGCTTCTTCGGCGGCCTCGACAGTGGCCTCGGCGGTGACCCCTACTTGCGGAGCCAAGAGGTCGAGGAGGGATGGTAGCCCCCCTGGTGGTGATGGCGGAGGTGCTGGCGGCTCGAGCGACTTGATGGCGTGATCCCCTCCCCTTTTTCTTTATCTGATTATCTGTACATATTGGCCGTGTGGGCCCAGACAATTTTTTTCTTTCTTTCTTTTCTGGTACCTGTTAGGAACACATAGGTAGCACAAACAATGGTTTTTCTTAATCCCTAATCCTAGGTCTAATTAGTTAGTTAATTAACTTTCTCGACTTTCCATGTTTTCGGAAATGGAATGGCCGTTAGGCCGCAATTTTGAGCCTGAGTATGGTGTTTTATTGCATGTTATGAACTGTACACGCAGGTTTTTCGAGACTTGCTTTGTCAAGTCGGGGCTAGATTGCTGTTTGAGTAGAACTGCTGTTGCTTTGCCGTAGGGATATCTCGCGCGAGATAAGGTGTCTCGCACGAGACACGCTACCTGTGCAAAAATCTCTTCCTTTTTCGAACAGGATTTTGACAGTTTTTCCCTATAAAATCACTCTGTAGTCCGGCCAGATAACTCATTCTAGCCTTTCAAACTCTAGAGATATCCTGTTAGGGTGAAACTCTTGTCTTCTTCTTCAACCCTGTGATCCATGGCTTCCAAGGAGATTGCCCCAACGTCCATGATTGTCGATGATTTTTCTTTGTCCTCTGAAGTGATTGTATCTTTCAAGCAAGCATCAAGGGATTTTGTAAGGTCGTTTCGCAACCGGTCTCGCAATAAGTTTATCGCAGAATTCGGATTTAGAATTCTTTTCACTTTGAAGAACCTCCAACCGGATTGGAAGTTATTGCAGGGTGCTGCTCGATTTTGGGATCCCTCTATTCATCTTTTCAATTTTTCTTTGAATGAGATGGTGCCTACTGTGGAGGAATTCGCCATTATCTTGGATATGCCTTTGACTGGTAAGATTGCTGTTCCTAAGTATCATAGGAATCATTCGGAGGCTTTGAATGAATTGTTAGGGATCCCCTTGATACTTGCTATGGGTTGGTTCACCGCAAGTGGGTTGATTGCTCTTCTTTTCCGGACGCTTCATGGTGATTCTGAAGATGACGCTTTTCATGTCCATAAGCGGAATTTTCTAGCTCTTTCTCTTTTCGGAGATGTTTTGTTTCCGTGCAGGGACGGCTTGGTCGATTCCCAACCGGTGGAAGTTGTTCTGTGCTAGGAAACGTTCTAGGAACATTATTCCGCTAATCTTGGGTGAGACCCTTCATGGTCTTGATGAGCTGCATAGGACTGGCGTCATGACTCAAGGGAGTCCCCTCCTGTTGACTATTTGGCTTAGGGAGCATCTCAAGTTGATAGGTCCCCCGTTGGAATATTCTCCTTTTACATATCATACGCGAAAGTTGTTGATCAAAGATCTTTCAGCGGATGAATGGGCTGAGTTGATTGCGAAGACCGAAACTGCCGATATTCTCTGGTGTCCACCTTATTGGAGGTTGAACAAGTATGTTGCCAATACCAAGGGTTTTGACAGGGTTGTTCTTCCGGGTTTGCGAGATTCCTCCTTTTACTTTCCCAAGCGGGTGCTCCGTCAGTTTGGTCAGCAGCAGGACACTTATCTTTTCGAAGGAGCTTCTCGTGAAGTGTCTTATATTGGGGTAGAGTTTGCGCAGGTGCTAGCTCAAGCATGGGGTGAAGGAACTAATCGGGACCGTTGGTCAAACCTTCGGACTTTTAATGCAAGCATCTTCCTGTCTGACAAATATTTGGATTGGTTCCTCCATACCGGTCATCCTAGTGCAGAGAAGATTGATGATTTGCGGCTTTTACTGCTAAGAGATTCTTTTGTAGCTAGTAGTATCTTGCGAAGGAGCGAGGCTCAGTCTGATCCTGCTAATGTGCGAACTGATCCAACTCAGGATTTTCTTGATGGGGATTGGTACGAGAGGCGAGGCAAGGGAATGCCTGGAAAGACGCAAGCTTTGGATAGGCCTCATGTCTTCAAGAGATTGTCGGAATCTGTCTTTGATCGTCTCGACTCTGTTTTTGGCCGTCTCGAGGGATGTTCTGCTTTGAGAGGCTCAAAGCGCAAGGAGGATCACGACGATGGTGGAGACCATGTCCGTCGGCCAACCAAGTCAATGAAAGGCTAGATCTTTAGGAGTACCAAGAGATTGCTTTGATAGATCAATTGTTTCTGCTTTATTAGTATTATTTTTTTTCAAGTTTGTTAGCTTAGCAAATTAGTCGTTGTGGTTAGGATTTCCCTATTGTCATTAATGAAACGCATTCGATTAATAAAAGGGACAACTTTGATTTATTTATTTGATTAGACCGAACCCGAAGGCTGCCTACGTTCCTCTTTTACAGCAATTAAATAAGAGGCTCAGGTCCAACGTAGTTCATTTTTTGAGAAAAGGACAAAATATGGCTCCAGGCCGTGGGGTAATCTCGCGCGAGATAAGGCCCCCCTCTTTTTTTTTTTTTTTTCATGCACACCCTTTCTTTTGCCTAGACCGCCCCTTCGGGTTTTCAATCCAGCGGGCTTCTTTTCTTGTGCTAGCTCTAATTTTTTGCCTAAGTTGTCCTTTCCGGGATTTTCAACCTAGCGAGCGATTTGTTCATAGGGGCCAAGTCACGCGAAGTACTTCTTGAGCTTGTCCATGTTGACCGGCTTCGGTAGTTGATCTCCGTCTAAGTCTACCAGCTGAAGGTCTCCCCCAGAGAATATCTTCTTCACAATGTAGGGTCCTATCCACCTTGGTCCCCACTTGCCTAACGGGTTGAAAGGTCCGGGACGATGCTCACGGAGCATCAGGTCGCCTACTCTGATGTTCCTTGTCTTGACCTTTTTGTTGAAAGCTCTTGCCATTCTTCTTTGGTAAGCTTGAGTGTGTTCGGCCGCTTTCAACCTTCTTTCGTCCAACAGGCTAGCTCTTCGTATCCGCTTTCTAGCCGCCGACTTCATTCACTTGGTTTTCTAGGAGAACTCTTAGTGATGGTATTTCCAATTTATCGGTAAGACAAAATTCTCCATCCCGAATGTGAGGGCGTAGTGGAGTTTCTCCCGTAGCCGTGTTCGGATCGAAGTGCGGTACCCCCATAGTGCGAATGGTAGCTTGTCGGGCCGCTCTTTTCCAAAGGATCGCCATTTTTCTCGATGATAGTCTCGATTGTTTTGTTCGCGGCGTCAACCGCTCCGTTTGTTTGAGGCCTATAAGGAGATGACTTGTGTCTCGTGATTTTGTACTCGGCCGCAGGCGATCGGTTTCCTTCTCGAAGTGTGACCCATTATCGGATAGCATCTCTTGTGGAACCCCATATCGGCATGATGTTGTGCTTGATGAATTCGAAACCTTTCCGGCATTCATAACTTTGTAGGAGGCGGCCTCGACCCATTTAGTGAAATAGTCGATGGCTACTAGGACGAAACAGTGTCCGTTGGCTCCTGCGGGTGTGATCTTTCCAATCACGTCTATCCCCCATGTAGAGAACGGCCAAGGTGAAGTCATTGGGTACAACAAGGAAGGCGGTGCATGCTGAAGATTGGCGTGTATCTGACACTTGTGGCACTTCTTGACCATTTTGGTACAGTCGGCTTCCATGGTCAGCCAAAAGTACCCTTGTCTGATGATCTTTTTGGCGAGCATGTTTCCGCTCATGTGGGTTCCACATATGCCTTGATGAACATGGTCCATTATTTCCTGGGCCTCTTCCTCGGTGGCGCAAAGGAGGTTTCCTTGGGAATGTTTCTTGAATAGACGGCCAGCAGTGATGACGTAATTGGCAGCCAACCTTTTAAGGGCGACCTGAGTCTTTAGGTCTGTCTCAGGCGGTATGGTTCCATCTAGGATGAAATACCAAATGTCGTGGTACCATGGTTTCCCTTCGGAGTTTTCAACAGCGGCACCTTTGGATAACCATTCGTCTTTGCAGCCGTGAAGATCTATAACGGCGCAAAGATGCAGGAGTTGCACGCCGTGTTATTTTGAAGGGTTTAACCGCTTCCTTTAGGGATTTCAACCAAAGAAGCAAGTGTGGCTAATGCGTCCGCAAACCGATTTTTGTCTCTGGGAGATAGTGGAATGAGACATCCCGAAATTGTTGCGCCAATTCTTGGAGGTGGGCACCGTATCTTTGAAAGGTTAGATCTTGGACCCTCCACTTCTTCAATGTCCGATTGATGATCAATCGGGAATCCCCGAATACCTCGAGTTCACCACGTTGCGTTCTAGGGCTGCCTCAAGCCCCGCTATGCAAGCCTCGTATTCTCGCGGTATTGTTGGTGGCGTCAAAGTCAAGACGCACCGCTAGTGGAGTGTAGATGTCGTTAGGGTCTACCAATAACATTCCGATGCCAAACCCTCTCTTGTTGGCGCGCCATCGAAAAATAATTGCCACTTATTTTCTTCTATGCTTAGGATGTCCTCATCAGGGAATCGCGGGTCTTCCCCCTTCACTTCGTCGCAAGGAAATTCGGCCAACTGATCTGCGAATACACTCCCTCTGACGGATTTCTGAGTGACGTAAGTGATATCATACCCCGCGAGCATGAAGTACCATTTGGCTAGTCTCGAAGACAAATTTGATTTGTCTAGGATATATTTCAGTGGATCCATCTTTGCGATGAGACGGACTGGAAAGGCTTCCATATAGTGCTTTAGCCTTTGTGATACCCAGACGAGAGCAAATGCATGACTTGTCGAGTGGAGAGTAGTTAATTTCACCGCCTTGGAATCTCGCGCTGACAAAGTAGATGGCATTCTCTGTGTGGGAGGCTGGCTGTTCTTGAGCGAGCATAGCCCCTAATGCGTTGTCTGTAACTGTGAGGTATAGCTTCAAGGGCTTCTCCTTGTGTGGTGGAACCAGGATGGGTGGGGAAGTCAAGTAGTGCTTAACTTCCTCGAATGCTTCTTGACATTCTTCGGTCCACTCTTGAGGTGCATTTTTCTTAAGCCTTAAAGATGGGGTCGCACATTGTAGTCAGCTGATTAATGAATCGATCGATATATTGGAGTCTCGCCCATGAATCCCTTTACTTCTTTCTCGTGTCATGGGTGGAGGCATGTCTCGTAATGGCCTTTATCTTGGAGGGATTCGCTTCTATGTCGCGTTCGTGACCATGTATCCCAAGACTTTCCCTTTGACTACTCCGAATGAGCATTTGGCGGGGTTGAGTCTCATTTTGTGCCGTCTCGCCGATTGAAGAATTTTCGAGATCTCTCAAGTGTTGGCTATCTGTCCCTTCGAGTGGATAATCATGTCGTCCACATATACCTCTATTTCTTTATGGATCATGTCGTGGAATAGTGTTGTGGATCGCCCTTTGGTAGGTAGCCCCAATGCGTTCTTGAGACCAAACGGCATGACCGTGTAGCGTAACGTTCCCAAGGTGTGGTGAATGCCGTTTTGTGCCGGTCCTCTTCTCGCCATGAGGATTTGGTTATACCCTCGCGAACCCATCGACGAATGAGCGGACCTCGTATGCTCGCTGTGGCATCGACCAACATGTCTATGTTTGGTAGCGGGAAGTTATCTTTAGGGGATGCCTTGTTCAAGTCTCCGAAATCAACACGTACTCGTATTTTCCCGTTCGACTTGGCTACTTGCACCGTGTTTGCTAACCATTCCGGATATTCAATCACTTTGATGAACCCTACATTCAAGAGTTTCATGATTTCCTCTTTCACTCTGCATTGACCATTCCGCTTGATTCCGCGTAGTTTCGCTTGACCGGCTTGGCGTTGGGTAGCAGCGGTATCTTGTGTTCTACAACCGACCGATTCAAACCAGGCATATCTCTCGTAGGACCAAGCGAAGACGTCGACATATTCTCTGAGGAGCTGCATCAAGGTTTCTCTGTCTTCCCCCTTGAAGAAGTTGCCGATCTTTGTTTCTCTGGGGTCTTCCGTTGTCCCAAGATTAACTGTTTGCATTTCCTCGTCGTCAATAGGGCCATTCTTTCCACAACGACCTACTTGCTTAGCTAATTCTTTTAAGATTTGTTCGTTTTCTTGATCTATCTCATCGTATTATTCATTATTAACGTGTTCGTTATATTGATTATTATTAGTTAATTCATCGTTTACGATGTTAGCAATCTCAGGGTACTCGGAAAGATCAAAGTTTTCATTAAGGAAGTAAGGGAATACATGTTCGGCCACCGCCTCGATTTCCTCTTGAGTGAATTCATCGGAGGTGGAGCCTGCTTCTAATGTAAAAGTTGCAGGGCCTATCTTCCTGCGAGGGTGGGGAGTGCAACCAAGCTCTTTGATCATGAAGTCTTCATCAACAACTGGTCCCCCGGTGACATGCCAGTTTAGAATTGGCTCATCACATTTCTGTATTAGTCTTGTGTAGTCGGTAGTTGGAGCGTCCCCCTTGGATATTGCATGGATCGCTTGTCTTCTAACCGCGGAGGTCTTGGAAGCTGCCGGAGCATGTCTTCTCCCAACACAAAGTTCCATTCGCTTGTCATTTTCTGCCTTCGTGCCCCACAAATCATTAGGGATCGGTGGGACGGATTCTGCTTTCATACGGGAGAAGCATTGCGATCGGCTGAAAGATTTCAAAGCCCGGTTGGCGCTTTCCTTTATCATCGATCCATGGTTCGAAAAGATAAAGTAGGGAATACTTTCCCCTTCTCGAACAAAGTAGCCATTGAGTGTCTTTCGATATGGTTTGAGGTTGCAATCTTTGGACTTTGGGTCATTGCGGCCTTTGTACGAGGTTCCTTCCCACTTGATTTGAGTGAAGCCCCACTCTTCTATGTCATCTTCATCGTGGATGGAGATGTCGTATCCTAGTCCATGCTTTGTGTGAGGCGGGGGACCGGTGGTGGTTCCGTTATTCCTTGTAAGTGCTTTCCAAGCCCCAATCCGAGGAAAGTACCCTTTTGCTAGCATCATTCTCCGCACAGGAAGGCTTCCGGAAAACCTAAGTGCCTTTGAGTAGTCGTTCTCGTTGTAAGTGTCTATGACATTCACGGTGCTTTCTCTCTCGATCTCAAAACCACTGAACAGAAATCGAAGTGCTATGTTGTACTTCGAGGATAGGACTAGCAAATGACCATCTCTCCGTGTATGGTGACTATCGTGTTGTTGTGTACGAACTTGATGCATTGGTGCGGGGAGGAGGGCACACCCCTATGTCGTGTAGCCAAGGGGGCGACCAAGCGGCAAGTTGAAGGATGCCGGGATGTCGATGACTTGAAATTCTATGCTCATAGTGACTTGCCCCATTTCTACGGGTATCACAACCGATCCCGCAGCGGTTCTAGCGTACAATCGCACCCCTTACAGTATGCCCGGATGGCTTGAGGTCTTTGTGGGTGAGGCCTAATGATGATAAGGCTTTCTTCGGGAGGACATTGATTGCGAGAACCATTGTCGACCAAAATGCGTGGCATTCGGTACCCATTCACCTTAGCAGCCATGTAAAGGGCCTCATGATGATTGTTCCCATAGGACGGAGGTCCAAGTCGGTAAAAGTGATGACGTTGCCAAAGCGCACTTGGCCAATCATTTGAGTGAGCTCTTCGGGTGTTGCTTCCGAGGAAATGGTCATTTGAGCCAATGCCTTTTTCAACATCTCACGGTGCTTGTGAGATGCTCCTATGAGATCCCAAATCGAGATATTTGCTTGTGTCTTTTTCAATTGAGTTAAGAGAGGGTCCTCCGGTTCACTTGGCGATGAGGCTTTAGCTTGTTTTGGAGGATTTTCATCCCTTGGGTCTTTGTTGGTGATCACACGACCGGATCGTGTGAGTAGGTTGACTGTTTTAGATCCTTTTGCCTTTTGTTCTAAGATTTCCTCCCAAGACATCATATAACAGAAAGAAGATTCATTAAATTCAAGAGGGCTCTCGTCCACAATTGTGGCTAGACGAGTAGGGTCCTCGAAGCTACTTTCTATCTCTATTATATTGACCTCATTGTTTGGCAAAGGATTAGTAACAACATTTGGTAACTCTATCTCTTTATCGTCAAACAAATCTTGGATGACGTCTTTCAAGTGGAAGCAGGAGTTGGTGTCGTGACCGGTGAAGTTGTGGTACTTGCAGAAGAGATGATGGGCATGGTTGGCAGGAAGATCTTTCTTTGGAGGTGCGCCTTCTCTTGGTTTGATTTTCCCGTTCTTGACATGCACTTCGAAGAGTTCTTCTTGGGTGATTCCTTCAAGCTTGTCATAATGTCTATCTTTCTTCTTCTTTTGTGGTGGGGGCACCGCGGAGTATTTACCATTTCCAGGATGATTGAAGACAATGGCATTGGACGGACGTATCCTTAGGATTGGAGGAGGAAGAAGAGCTCTTGTTGTAACGGAATCCACTTTCTTTCTTGTCTTCCCTTTTCTGTTTGATGAGGTCATCTAACCGTATGCCCGACTTGTGAAGTTCGGCGAAGCTAGGAAAGTAGTTGCCGGCTAGCTTGTCTTGATATTCCTCTCTAAGGCCAATGTATGAGGATGTGAATTTGTTCATCTAGGTTTGGGCCTATCAACGATTTCGGTTAGCTTGGTTCTCCACCTTTTAACAAAATCTGTGGAAGGACTCGTTTGGAAGGCCGCTTGGTTTGCTCAAGATCCCTTCTAGTGGTGCGATAAGTGGAGTTGTCCTCATATTGTTTTTGGAAAGTACAACTCGCGAGTGGCCAGTCTAGTCTTGTTGAGAGTGGGAGGGTCATATACCAATCTCTAGCGGCACCATCGAGAGTTTGTGGAAAGCATTGGGCTAACGGGTTGTCATCAACACCCATAGGTAGCATGGCCCAAGAGTAGGTCTCCAAATGTGATTTGGGACAGGTGGCACCATTGAATTTTGCAATGTCGGGTGTTTTGTACTTTCTAGGAAGCTTTGACATGGACTCGACGAAGAGTATCGTAATCGATAGAGAGCGTGGCTCCCTTACTCACATCGAGGGATGCAAGTTTCTTTTCTAGCATGGCCATGGTGAGGGGTTCATTCTTGCTTTCCCCTTTCCTTCTTTCTTGGATGCGTGACTTTCATTGTCGGATGAGGAAGATGACGAGCTAGACTCGTGCTTCTTTTTCTTGCTTTTGCGGCGACCCTTGGCCCTTTTAGTGTATGACTCCTCTTCTCCGGAGGAAGAGTCATTTTTCTTCTTCTTTTCTTTGTTGGCTAGTGCAGCCCTAAGCTCTTGAATTTCTTCCACGAGAGTGTGGATTTGGGAAGCTTGCACTTCTAGGCGATCATTGGCTTCTTCCAGAAGTTTGTGGTTGTTTTCGGACAGGGTCTCATTTCCCGGAATGTTGTCGATGTCGGACATTGTGTTGGGAGTCTTGGAGTTGAGTAGCTTCGGAAAGCGACGGAAGAGATGCGAGATATCGAGGATCTAGCCCCAACGAGTCGGAAGCGAGGCTTAAATGGCTCAGGCTCAAATTCGGCAAACGAAGCATTATCCCGTGCGAGATAAGTAATCCCGCGCGAGATAATCACACGGAAAGTCGATTTTTATTTAGCCCTAATTTTTTGGTCGGAACGGAAAGTCCGTTTTGAGGGGTTTCTAAGGCCTTTATCAGAACCTAACGACTAAGCAATCAATCCGATTTTTTGTAAAACAAAGCCATGTAAGATTGTTTTTTTTTTTGAAGGATTATATGCACATTTTTCTTGAAGGGACATCCGAAAGGGACTTTTTCCGAAGGGACTTTTTCCGAAGGGACTTTTTCTGAAGGGACTTTTTCCGAATCCTTTCTTATTGTCAATTTTACATGGCTTTGTTTTGATCAAAAACAAGAAAAGATCACCGAGTCAAAACCGACCGGTCACGGAGTGATCCTAAAAAGTCAATCTACATGAGAATGTGGCGATGCAGGGCTGGAAGGCTAGGCTCCCCACGATATGACAATTTAAGTGGATTGAATACGCGGAGTGGGATTGTCCAACTTCGGAGAGACCGGCGACTAGGTGGTTACCGTCATCCGTCCTTAGTGTGGGTCCCGGGTTTATAGAGGGTATGCAGTGCAATGACAGTTATAGTATGATGTGCGCGTGTGTGATAGTCAATCTATGTGATAGAGTAAAATAGAAAGTTTTATTTTTTTTGAAAGTCAAAAGAGAAAACATATAGTGGTCGCACCAAGTGGTTGCCTACGTTTCTCCCAATCTAGGAAGACTCAGGCCGTCGTAGTTCCACATAAAGAGAGATAAAGAGAGATAAATAATTTAATTTACAACTCCCGAATCCCCAATGGACCGGACTTTAATTAAATAAAACCCAATCACATTACTTGGCAGTTCATAAAATAATAATCAATTATTTAAGGAAAATAAAGGTCCGAGTTCTACACCTTAAGGGAGGCCTTAAGATGCGAGAACTCTGCAGATAATGAATTACAGGATCCCCCTTGCATGTTCGGCTCTCGTCTTGGATTACGAGCGAAACAGGAGAAACCAAAAAACAACCGAGGCTGGAAGCCCTATCTCGCGCGAGATAATGATATCTCGTGCGAGATATCTCCCATCTGAGAACAGAAAAAATTTGATTTTTACAAAATAGATTGAAAAACCTCTCTTTTAATTTTGACGCAAGTTTAAGCCTCTTAATTTTCAGTCCCCAGCAGAGTCGCCACTGTAGCGTTGTGAGAAAGAAATTCTGGTTCTTTTTATTTTTATGAGTCGCCACCTATATTATTTGATTGGAAACATAGAAAAATCATTTGAGAGATTTGAGTTCGGGGCTTAGGTTATGAAATGGGTAGGTTTAGAAGGCATCCATTTCACCCAATCCGGAGATCGGTCTTGCTAAAGAAAAGAGAGGTTTTTCAAAAGAAGAAATAAAAAAACGAATTCAAATACTACAAATAAAGATCCATTTGACGAGGTCAAACGAAATGTAGGATCGATTGCTTCGAGACCGTCTCCATGATTTGGAGAGGCTCTAGGCCGATCCTAGATTCTATGGACTTATACCACTCTAACAATCAATTAGAAGGAAGATTAAGAATTACCTTGCGTGAGGTGATTTGGGCAGAGTTTCGGCTCAAGTTTAGAGTCGACCCTTCACACGGACAGAGCTTCGCCTTGGTCCTTGGTTTGGAGATTAATGCTTGTTTATCAACAAGGTTGACAAACAAACAATGAGGTGAGTTTTAGGGTGATTTTGAAGGATTCTTTCAGGGAAAGAAAACGACAAAATGTGTGTGTGTTGTGTAAATTCGCGGTCCGGGACCTTCGACCTCTTGAGCCTTGGAAGTCACCAAGTATTTATAGAGGTTGGATATGAAGAAGTGGAGAGTTAAAACCCTATCAGATGGTTCTAGACCTCCTCTCCCATTGGTTGGCCGGAGAGATAAAGTTTTATCCCGAAAAGAGGTTGAAATCGACGAGGGAACTGTCGTCTGCAATCTGCAGAGGGAGATATCTCGCGCGAGACACGCCATCTCGCGGCGAGATATTGCTCCTGTGGACAGTTTTGTCCTTTCCTCGTTATCTCGTATGCAGTTTAGTCCCAAACTAACGGTAGTTAGTCAAAACTTTAACGAAACATGACAAAATGGTGGATTTCTACTTCTTGACTCAAAGCGAGACTTAGAGTGGTATAAGTATGATCCGATGTGTTCAGAATGGGGTGTCTACAGAAGGTACCATTTCGAGCATCAAATACTTTGTTCTCGTTTCGGTTGTAGAAATAGTATCCTTTAGTTTCCTTAGGATAACCCACGAAAACACATTTATCAGACTTAGGTGCTAGCTTGTCAGAAGTTAACTTCTTGACATATGCATTGCAACCCCAAATCTTCATGAAAGACAAACTGGGATTTCTTCTATGCCACATCTCATATGGGGTCTTTTGAACTGATTTGGTAGGAACTCTGTTTATAGTCAAAGCAGCAGTTTCTAGTGCATGTCCCCAAAAGGATAAAGGAAGCTCAACTTGACTCATCATTGAACGAACCATGTCCAACAAAGTTCTATTCCTCCTTTCAGACACACCATTCCATTGTGGTGTTCCGGGTGGAGAGAGTTCTGAAACGATTCCACAATTCTTAAGATGACTGTCAAATTCTTGGCTCAAATATTTGCCACCTCGATCGGATTGAAGTACTTTAATAGTTTGCCAAGTTGATTTTGTACCTCATTTTGAAATATTCGAAATATCTCAAATGATTCACTTTTATGTTTATTTAGATAAACATATCCAAATCTACTATAATCATCAGTGAATGTTATGAAGTACTGAAACCCTCCCCTAGCATTGCAACTCATAGGTCCACATACATCAGTATGTATGAGGCCTAATAAGTCGCCCGCCCTTTCACCAGTTTTGGTAAACAGGTCCTTGGTCATCTTGCCTAGTAAACAAGATTCGCATATCTCATATGATTCATAATCATGTGAGTCTAAAAATCCATCTTTATGGAGTTTAGCATCTAAATAACACAAAACCCCAGAGCCCTAAGATCCGTTCTATACGATTAAATTGAATTCCTATGAGATAGAATTTACCAACCTTAATTGCTTTCCGTTCTTGAGCTATCGAACAATCTATCAATGTGATTTTGAATCACAAACTTCGATCTTCAAAAACCTTGAATCTTCAGATTAGAACTCTAGTCCTTGATTGTCGTACGAGCGAAGACCCTCTAGTAGTATCCACACCTTTGAATGAACCAAGAACAATTCTTGAGGATTGCTAGATCCTTAAACCCTAGAAAGAATATTGAGAAACCTTTATTGTGGTTTTTCTTTTAGAAAATTCGGCTGTTTTTTGGTTGTTCACAGACTCATATTTATACTACTATAGTATTAATATTTGTGCCCTAATCGTATTAGGAATCTAGGTCATAAACCGCCTACTGCAAGATACGTCGCGCGACCGTGACCGCCTTTGGGCAAGATGCAGTCGCGACCATCCGCCTATGGGCAAGATCTGTCACGCGATAACTTATGCCAGATCAGGAACTCTCAATTTTCTTTCTTTGGTTTAACCAATTCATTTTAGTTATGTGTGACCCAATAGGATTATATTATGTTGCAATGAGCCCGATCATATCGACCCTCATAAAACATAAGCGGACTCTAGCAAGCCATTATGTCTACCCAATTAATATAACGTAAGAGTTCACGTTTCCAATTGTATACTTCCATTTCTCCCTTTGTCTCATGATGTTATATTGAACACAAGTCATGGTCCACTTCAACTTGTATTTGTTCAATGCTTTCTCGATACTGAGTATAATGATAATCCAATCGCATTGGGGTATGGCCATACACTTTCATCATTATCACTCATCGAGGGGCCCAAGCAAAACATCTCTCTTTCGAGGGACAAATTCCATCTTGACTTATCATCCTTCCCATCATGAATCTGATCATGCCAAAGATAGCCTTTATAAATATCGTGTTAAGATATCGTTTGACTAAAATCAAACATAACTTTCATCATATGTAAGGTCATGATAATCTCAGGTCTAGGGACTAAATGAAGTGACCATATGAGATTTAATTATGACATTTGACCATGACATAAATCTCATACGGGTCAAGTCCAGTCACTTGTTCTCTAACAAGTACCCATAAATTTAATGTGCATCTCTATGCATATAATCATCATATGATTATCCATTAACATTTATACTAATTATTCACTTAATAATTAGGGACGGAGATTATTACAAATAAATATGCAAAATATATAATAATCAAATAATAAACTTTTCATATAATAATAAAAAATGTCAACATATAAGTCTATCAACTATAGGCCTAGGGCATAACACTAACAGTTACAACCAGATCAAAATGGCCGAAGAAGACCAGGCCAAGACATCTTTCACTACCCCCTGGGGAACGTACTGCTACACAGTCATGCCTTTTGGTTTAACGAACGTTGGGGCTACCTATCAGAGGGCAGCCACTGCCCTATTCCACGATATGATTCATAAAGAAATAGAGGTCTACGTGGATGAAATGATAGTCCACTCCAAAGGATCCGATAGCCAGCACTTCATCGATCTAAGAAAATTCTCTGACCGTCTCAGAGAACATTCCATGAGGCTGAACCCAGCTAAATTCTCCTTCGGCGTCAAGCGAGGTAAAGTGCTGGGGTACATGTTAACTGAACGGGGAATTGAAGTGGACCCGCAGAAGATCAAAGCCATAGTTGAGATGAAGCCGCCTAGAACACTAACAGAGGTCAAATCTTTTATGGGAAGGCTGCAGTACATAAGCCGCTTCGTGAATCAACTGACCTCCATCTGTGAGCCTATGTTTAAGCTAATGAAGAAGAGCACATCCACTGAATGGAACCCAGAATGCCAGCTTGCTTTTGAGAAGATCAAGGCATACGTTGTGAATCCTCTGATCCTTTGCCCCCCTCATCGGCAAAAGCCACTACTGCTATACCTGACTGTCACAGACACATCAATTAGGGTTGTGCTGGAACAGGAGAAGAAAGACTCCAAAGTTGAAAGCGCTATCTATTTTGTGAGTAGAAAGCTACAAGGCAGCGAACTCAGCTACTCAGTTTGCGAGAAAACCTGCGCAGGTCTAGTATGGGTAGTGGGAAAGTTGAAGCACCACATGCAGTCTCACTTAGTGCACTTGGTCTCTAAACTGGATCCCATCAAGTACCTGTTCGACAAGCCCTCCCTCTTCATGAGATTGGCAAAATGGTCATTCTTTCTGGCCGAGTACGATATCACTTATGTGACCAGAAAGTCCGTAAAAGGGCGGATAATGGCAGAACAACTGGCTGATTTCCCAAGTGATGAATGCCGAGGGCCTGAACCTCAATTCCCTGATGAAGGAATTTTCGCTCTAGAAGGAGAAAATCGCTGGCAACTCTTCTTTGATGGGGCAGCAAACAAACGGGGGAACGGAACAGAGAATGAACCAGTGGACGACCCATGGTATGTTCAGATCTACCAATACTTAAAAAGTGGTGAAGCCTCCTTCAAAAATGAAGATGGGGAATACAAAGAAGGAATCAAGGCAAGAAGTATGATGGCTCTGAAATGCCTGGCTTCCCACTACGTCCTTCTTGGAGATACGCTATACAAAAAGCACTATCGAGGTCCCCTCCTACGCTGCATCAGCAAACAAAGGGCCGCTGAGCTAATGAATGAAGTACATGGTGGTACCTGTGGCCCTCACATGAATGCTCGAGCCTTAATGCAGGTCATCCTGAGAATGGGCTATTTTTGGATCTCTATGGAAACGGATTGCATCCAGTTCGTGAGAAGCTGCAACAAATGTCAGCGCTATTCAAATCTCAACCATTTGCCTCCACACGATCTCTACTGTATGACAACCCCTTGGCCTTTTGTTACCTGAGGAATCGACATCATCGGCAAGGTTATACCACCAAGAAGCAACGGTCACGAGTTCGTCCTGGTAGCCATAGACTATTTCACCTAATGGGTCGAGGCCAAGTCTTACAAAGTCCTCAATTCCAAGAAGGTGGCCCTCTTTATCAAAGAAAATATCATGTGCAGATACGGGTTGCCAGCTGAGGTGATTTCTGATAATGGCTCCCATTTCGAGGGACAATGCGACAGATTGTTGGCAGAGTTCAAAATAACTCGTCACAAGTCATCCCATTATCGACCCCAAACCAACGGTGCCGTTGAAGCGGCGAATAAGAATCTAGAAAACATCATCAGGAAGATGGCTATCCGAGGCAGAGATTGGCCAGACAAGCTCCACCTTGCCCTTTGGGGATACAGAACATCTGTCAGAACTTCCACAGGGGAAATGCCGTTTGCCCTCACTTACAGAATGGAGGCCGTGCTCCCAATAGAATTGGAAATTCCCTTGCTCCGTGTGTTGTTGGAAAATCAGATCAACGAATTCGAATGGCTCCAGAGTCGCCACGATGAGTTGGCCCTGCTAGATGAACGTCGTCTAAAATCTATGGAACACACCCGGGCTTACCAAGCCAGAATGGCCAGAGCTTTTGACAAGGAAGTGAAATATCGGGACATCCGAGAAGGAAATCTTGTGCTAAAAGAGAAGCCTCCAACCCACACCAATCTACTTCGCAAATGGGAGCCCGTCTGGATCGGACCTTATGTTGTCCAGAAGATCTTCTCTGGAGGAGCCATGCAGCTCGCAGACTTAGATGGCCATTCTTGCATCCGGTAAACGGAGACAAGCTCCGCAGATACTATGCCTAAGGATCGAGTCATTTCACCTCAAAAATGCTAAAAGAGTAATACCCAACTAGGTTGAAAACCCAAAAGGGCAGCCTAGGTAAAAAATAGGGTCGCACTTCTCTTGTCCCTCTCTCTACCTACCCCTTCTAAAGAAAAAAAAAGATCAACAAACTCATAGAGTCGAACTATGGAGACCTGAGCCCCTTAGTTCACTTGTAAGAGGGGAACGTAGGCAGTCCGAAACGGTTCGGTCTAAAACATAAATAAATATCATATTTTGTCATCAACACAATGACCGCATTACACCTGCGTCTCAAAAAACTCTAATGCAATTAACATATTCATTACAGTTAAAAACTTCTTGATGAGTTGAAGCCCGGATAACTCTTAAACTCACAACTGAGCTAAAAGAAAATACATATAATAATACATAACTAAGAACTAATGTGCCTGCAAGGATGATCAGTGGATACTCAAAGGTCTAGCCACTAGTGCCAGCGTCTCCCTCTCTCCTCCTCCGTCTCCTCCCACCATGCCTCGTGTTCTTCCTAGGCACAGGAATGATGTCCGTCCTCCTCCTCCCTAGCTCTGGCATATGGGTCGGGTCCATCAAGCCTGCTGCTACCAGAGCTCAGGTCGCTTGGGCTACGTCCCTGATCTCCTGCCTCCTGGGTAGCGTCATAGGAACCCTGTCTCTCTGACGTTCCACTCTCATCTCATAGTCAAACATATCATCTCCACTCCTGTCATATGGGCTAGCCCTCGCCTCATCTCTCCTAAATACTAAAATAGGGACATCTTCTGGTCCCACTATGGCCTCACGCCTCCTCTAAAGAGCTATATGAGTCTCCGCTATATGACCCTCATACCGATCCAAGTACCAAGTGGCCAGATAAATACGCTCTGGATGCCTGAGAAGGACCATAGGAGGAAAAGCATGATACCTCCATACTCGGGAAAAGAAGGAAAATGCAGATGGATCATCCATAGAAACAGATATCACCACCCGGGAGGCAATATCATCGCAGCCCTCCAAAGGTACCTGCTCCATCCCGAACTATTAGAGAGCCAAAGCCGAAATGTAGAAGGTAGACCAACAAAGCCCTAGAAACATAACTATCTAGGATCCATCCTGAAGCGTCCTCCTAGTCTCGATCTGCCAGTGCGGAATCAACCATCGGATGTCCTGGATACGACGCTGAGCCATCCAGCGTTCCCACGAGGCCTGATTCTCGATCTCAACTGTAACTCCCCTCCTAGCAAAAGTCCATGGCCTGAATGCAAGTGGAGCCTCCCGCAGGACCCCCAGCCTCTCCATCAGCCACATCGACAATAGAAACGGGATTCCCCCGTGCATGTACCGCTTCCCGATAGCCAAGCGGTCAATAGCGTGAAGGGTCTCTCCCAAGATCAAGGGAACTATATCCCGGCCCGACCGGTAGTGCACAACAATGTCTAACAGAGACCGGTGGCACATCCCAAAGGAACAAACCATGAACAAGGACCTGATTGCACAAAGAGCAAAGGCATCCCAATAGCAATCGCCAACCCTACTCAAACTCCTAAACCTATCCGGGAGACCAAAAATGTCAAAATAGTCGGGTCCTCAAATCATACCTTGAGCTTCCTCTGGAGAGATTTGAAGGAAGCTAGACAATTTGTTGACAAAGGACACCCCTCTGGGTAAGGGAAGTTCAACCTCTTACACCTCGATCCCTCCAAGTAACGCCCTAAAATCTTCAAGGGTGGGAACCATCTCATTGTAGGAGAAGCAAAAGACATGCCTCCGAGTGTCCCAGAACGCGGCGAAAGCCCTCATCAAGTCATAAACTGGAACAAGCTCCTTAAGAGACCACAAAGATTTGATCTTGTATCTCTCTTCAAAGAACGCCCTATTCCCATACATGATCTCCCGAGACCACTCCTTGAACTTGTCAAAGAAGATCATTTGTGACTCCTTTGGCAATTTAGGAGAATTCTTCATGCTTTCCATGGCTTTCTATGGTTTTGGGTCATGACTTCAGAAAGAACAGAGAAGAAGATGAAGTTGAGTGATAAAAACCAGATCTAAGGAGAAATTTAAATAACCTTGCCAAATGCTGCCCTCATCCGGGCGGATGAGATTGCAGCCTCAATCTCATCCACGCGGATAAGATTGCTCCCCAGCCCAAAAACTTTTTTGACAACAATAAAAACTGCTGCCCCAAATGAGGAAACCTTTCCCCAAATGGCCAAGCACAAAAATATCCCCATGATTTTCATCCAAAATCCCAACAAAGATCCCATTTTTGTCCCCATAAAACACAAAACCGGGCTCATGCAACTTGCATTCAGTGCAGAATTAACAAAACAAAAATACAAAAATATATATAGTGAAATAAAATGTATTAACCTAGTTATTACATGCCAAAAATAGAAAAATAATGTGCATCAAATGTATATATGTTTTCTCTCTCTAACAGGTACAGTCGCTCAATCGGAATCACTATCCGAATCAGGAGCGGGATCTTCCTCCCTGGAGATCTCCTTGCCACGCCTCCAAACCCTCCGCTGAGCCGTGCTCGGCCCCTCTGCCGCTGCCTTCGGGAAAGTCATCCCCGGCTCTATGTCATCCTGCTCAGTGTCAGAGTATCGATCCTCAGGATCAGCAGGCACGCTCCGGTACGGCACCTCAATGTCGGCAAAGAAGTCGTACCCAAAGGAGAAGGCGTCAGAACTCTGGTCGTACGTGCCTTGGGTCTGCAAGGGAGTCCCATAATCTCCCTGCGGCTCAAAAGTGCCGTAACTGCCGCCATGCGAAGAGGAGCCCTCGCCGGTCCTACCCTGCACGAAGCCCGGTCCCTCCATGCCTCCGAAGATAATATGATCCCGGGAAAGCTCCACGCTCATGTCCATGTAGGGAGAAGGAGAAGCGTCCATCGACCCCCTAGGATGAGTTCGAGGAGTCTTCATAGATCTCCTGCCCGACATAGTCTCACTGGCAGGAATGGGAGACCTCACTCGCATAGAGGCACTAGATCCTAGTTGCCTTGCCCTCTCCAAACCTCAAGCATTCCCTCGCGTCATGAGGTTGCGGATGAACCTCTTTGCCCCGATAACCTGACGCAAAAGCCGATCCATAAGTCGGGACGAGTACTGCAAAGAAGAAATAAAAGCATAAAAAACAGTCGAAGCAATGACGAAAGGAGCATAAAGACTAAATAATCAGAACGCGACCAGCACATACCTGAGCATTCGGTCGGGGCCGGAATGCTCGCGGCATCACCTCTGGGAGGGGTATCTGCGCCCTCATCCTAGCCCCCTCCTGGGTATACGAGAAGTCAGCTTGGGGAATCCTCACGACCGAACTCCCCTCCCTCACCAGCGCCTGGGGTGTCCTCAGCCTGCGTACCATGAACGCCTGATAGGGCTCCTGAGTAATGAACTCTAGGGCAGGCCGCCCAGCCCTAAACCAGTCCAGTCCGCTGACCCCTCGTGAGGAAACAGCATGTCAGCAGGAGGCTCAGCCGGCGCCAAGGCAGTCATCCCTAGACCATGCTGCCTCGTCACCCTCTCCCCCAAGTCGTAGACATCACAGGTGAGTCCCCGCAAGATACACCTCTACCTCATCCAGCGCTCGGCATCACCTAGCTGATCAGCCTCGAACCGGTCCCAAGGGTAAAAATTAACCCTCCTGTTGTTCTCCACCATCAAAATCGGTACCATGTCATTGTACCTCATCTTTATCCTAGTCCTGCTGGTCCTCTTCACCCGGGTGTCCTTCGTCCACCAAAGCATAGCCGGGTATGCAAAAGCCTCCCTTGGGACATGATTTCACAGGGCACATCCAAAAATCTCCATAGCCCAGACCTGCATCCAACAAAGGAGACCCATAAAAAAAACCACAATGCATACACAATATGTACAAAGGATAAGGGAAAAAGAAGGAGAAAGTATACCTCCAACGGGAACTCGAAGCAGGTCAGGGAGGTGGATGCCTTCCTGCTGTATCTGTCCAAAGTGAAGTACAACTCCGCTAAGCCTGCCCCTCCCCAGGCATACTCATCTATCCTGTCAATATCAGCCAAAGACCACAGCAAGGCGAACATAGATGTGCCCTCAGCGTGCCCAAACAAAGTGCTGGAAAGGGCGAACCATAAGAAGCATCGAGCATCTGCTCAGCTGTGATGGTCTGGTCCCCTCTCTCGTATCGAGCTATGCTCTCGATCAACTTTGCGTCAATCACGGCATATTCCATGCCCATTCCCTTCCGCGGCACAATGACAATCCCCAGCAGATCCGTCAGCTCCGCGTCCGTATACTCGTCGTGCTACTCCAAGATGAGCTCCTTAAAGGGCAAGCCAGTGATAGCGGCATAATCAGTGGGGGTCACGGTAGCCTCCCTCCAGAAGAAATGGAACGTATGGGTAACGTCCCTCCAGTGCTCGATCAACGCCAAAAGGAGCCCTTTGCTCTCATGCAAACCTGCCACCCCTCTCAAGCACTCGACAAAACCATAAAGTTTAGAAGCCACCACGAGCTGGCGAGGACTCCGCTGACCCACCCTACTGTAAGTGCTCCAATTTGAGCTTGTTAGAATTTTCGTTAGAAAATTAACGAAAGTTAAAACATTTCTAACAATTCCTAACAATCCTAACTTTTCTAACAAAGTGAGGGTAAAATGGGCATTGCTATTTAGAGTTAAACCTTCCAAGGAATCTCAAAAAGCAAAAGAATTAAGAAAATCCCGAAACAGCAAGTTGAAAAACATTTTCTGCTGAGATTTTTGAATTTTATTCCTTGTGTCCAAAGCTGGAGCTGCATTTAATGAACAGTGCACGCCAAGCAACCCTATCCGCGCGGACATCTTTGCATATTTCAGAGGGCTATAAATTGAGCCCTCCAGTCACAAAAATAAGGAGCAACAACACATTTTGCACCGAACCTCTGGCGAAATATAGAGAGAAAACAATGAGAATTCACTTGAATTGTCACCATTTTCTCTCCAATCTTTCCCAATTCATACTCATCCACTCACTCTCATATTAAAGCCCTAAACACTCATACATACAAGCCAAACACTCAAGAACACAAGGAAGATTGGTAAACCCTCCTCCTCCTAACCCTAAATCTCATCCATGCATGCATCTTCAAACTACAAAATGTAGTTCCTTCATCTTCTTGCTTTAGATCTAAGAAGATCACCATGGAAGACCATCTCCATGGATGATCTTCTACAAAGATCAACATTATTTTCAAGTTCTCTTACTTTCTTGCAAAGAAAACTCATTTTCAAAACCCTAAAAACCATTTTCAAGCATAAAATCTCATTTTCAAAGGATAAAAATCCCCTTCCCAAGCAAATGAAATGCTTAGTCCTAATGTACCCCAAGGATGGTTTGGTATAGTTGATTCACCACTAAAATGTCTAGTGATCACTAACCAAAACCTAGGGAAATGGGGACAAGCATGGATGCAAAACCCCCCTTAAAATCATATTTTCTTTCTTGAGAAGTTGCTGTCCAGTAGCAATTTTCCCAGACCTCAGTCCATTGTCTTAATTTTTGAACACAGATGAACTTGGAATTTGGTGTTGACTACAAAACACTTTTTGTAGCCAACATCCATAGCTTTCCAGACATATTTTTACTTTATTTTTTGGGTGAGTAAAACTCCTCTTTTCAAATTTTCTTTCAGAGGCTAGTTCATCAGCTTCTGGGAATCCAGATCTCATATCTGAGGTTTCCAGAAGGTTTTGACCCCTCAAATCTTCTCCAAAATGGAAAATTCTTTCGCACAAACCTTATTTAAGGTGTCTAGAACAACTTTTATTCTTTGAGTTTATCCAGATTATGAAGTTTTAAGACCCTTGAATACATTTCAAAATCAAAGGTCCACTGCCTTTTTCATTCTGGCAGAAATGGCTCTCAACTTCAAAAGGTCTTTTGAGTACCAAATCTCAATCCAAAAATCCCCCAAAAAATCATGGGATCAGTTTAAAGTCTTGAAAAGATATCCCTATTTTTACTTTTCTGAGTTTCAAAGTATTTTGGCCAAAACACACACACACACACACACACAAATGATTTTCAGCTTGGAAGACTCGTTTTACGAGGCATTCCGGGTGCACACTAACGTCCTTCCCGGCGTGTAACATGACCTCCGAACCTAAATCTCTGATCTCGGGCTTTTTTCAAAGTTTTGGCCCTCAAAATTAAAATGGCGTGGCAACTCCGTTTCGTTGATTTTTTCAAATAAAAAAATGGGAAAATTTTCGGACACAATCACACATCATCACAGTGGCGACTCCGCTGGGGAGTAAGCTTTTTTTTTAAAAAAAAATGGTATTTGGTATATTGGTGGAAACCACTAAATTTCCCGTTATCGCCTCCTAACACGAGTCGGGGATAAATTGTGGTCTAACAATCCCACGTACCGGTATCATCGTTTTCAAAAAAAAAAAAAAGCTTTTGAGGGTCAAGCTTCCGTCCCGGCTTTGAAAATCATTTTTGTGTGTGTGTTGATTTTTGCACAGTTTTCATGTTGTTTTGGCCGCCTCGGAGAAAGTCAAAATTTTGACTGTCGGAATAATGTCCCTAACTGTCGGAATTTTCGTGCTTATGTGCTCATTAAAAATTTCAAAAAAAAAAAATTCAAAAAAAAATTTTCAAAAAAAAAAAGGAAGAAGAAAATTCTCAAAAAAAAAAATTGCATCATATTTTTAAGACACATAAAAAAAATCTCTATTTTACTCAGAAAAAGAATATAGACTGCTTGCACACTACGCGCACGTGACCGTACACTGCACACTACGTCCTTAACCCGGGGAAATCCTTGTCGCGGTCCGTTTGGTCTTATTACGCCTCTCGGATGAGCACAGGACTACCCAAACATCCCATGGAGCCTCGTGTCGACCATGCACTCGTCCGTGACACACTTTGTCAGAGACCCGGTTGGTTTTTAGTCTGTGCAGTGTCATGCCTGTCCGTGTATAGACCTTTCCTTTCAAGCCTTTGTCGGCATACCGACTCAATATCTTTCGGGGACCCTAATCGGTCGAAGTTACCGGTTTTCCGCCGCGGACTTTGACCAAGATATTGACCGGCGCCTTGACTTCGGCTCGGCGCACAAATTATACACCGACTCCCGATTGACACCGAGTCATCAAGGATTAATGAATATTCCAAGCCTAATTACGGCTTAGCGACGACAAGTCAAGATCAATTGTGGACGCCTATCGGTCCAAATCACGCCGACTTTTCGTCGAGCCCTCGGACATGATCTTGACTTTTGACGTCGGCTTTGTCCGTAATTTACATCGAATGCTCGTTAAGACTCGATTACCCGCCGAGACTTTTAGGATCGTTTTCTTTCGGTCGGTGGGACCCGCTTGCCACTATAGGACCCTCGCCCGGGGCATCCACCTGGGAGGTCGAAATACGGGTGGAATACGAGGGGCTTATAGACGTAGTGACGGGGCCCACCGATCCGGGAATCGAGTAGTTTGCGAAAAGAAGAGCAATCTTTTCCAACCGATTAGGTTAATAAAACATGTTTTAAGTAAACGTGAACAAATAAGCGCATGTTGCATGAGCCAAAAGCCTAAACACCTACCCTCCTTCCATTCCCAGACATCTGAACCTTCATGTCCTTTCCCCCATGACTCTGCACAAAGCTTGGTTTCGGGCACCGGGTCACCGTTTGATCGGTTGGGAAGAGTCAAGCGCGTCATCGGCTTCGCCGTTTGTTCCAACTCCGGGTTTGAGAATGTCTGCATCGGCCGGTAATGATGGGGATAACGTCACTCCGCCTCCCGGGACCCCTCGAGACGAGCAACGGTGGAATTAGTTAGCGAAACGAGATGAGGTTACGACGGGAAGCACGGCTAAACGGCCTTATGGAGGCTATTAAGAGTCACGGTGCGGCCGCCGGCCTCAATCCGGCATGGAACCTTCACCGTGGAAGAAGACGAGGATGCCAACCCCACTCTCGGTCGCCCGACTACACCGGGATGCCGCCACCCACCTCCTATGGTGCCACTACGAGAACCCGGGCTCCTCGATTTTCGAGTCGGCCCGGCTCCCAACCACGGACCACCGGATCCATGCGGCAGAAGCGGCACAAACCGGTGGGGGCAAAATCGGTACGGAATGTCTTCTCATGGTTGGGGCTATCTCGGAATGCCACGGCTAATCGGGATCCCGCCTCGGTTCGGAACCGATCAATCCGGACCCTCACGGCAACGGCCACGGTTTGGAATGCCGCCACAACTTGGTTACGGGCCACGATCGGGAACCCCTCCTCGAACGGTACTAGTTCGTTTGCTCCTCACACAAATCCATTCCTCACTCGGACTTCTATGGGTTACCAGGCCTCCATCCCGGTGTCATCCGAATCACCGGGACCGCAGTACCCCGGGTTACACACCTTCACCACGAGCGGCCATGCAATTCAACAATCCGGGACGGCCCGCACTCAAGCCTACTTACGGGCCCCACTCTGGAAATCCAAGTTATCCAGGCCACATCGGGGCTGCCCCACCTACTTTGCCGGTTGAAAATCAACGGCAAGCCGCAAGGTTCTATCCTTTTGCTCGAGGCTCCTACTCCTCCCGGGGTAACTCGGCCCAGGAGACGGGTTTTCACCTACGTCCCGGATCGGCCGTTCCCTCCACCCGATCTGCCTCCGGTGGTAGCTCCTCTCTCTAGCTCGGCCACTAGCTTGAATGCCATGGTTCCGCCACAAGACCCTCATCGGCCTGGTTCATGGAACAACACAAGGAAATGAAAGCGCAGATCGGCGAACCGACCGCGAAGTACGCCTTCCGCCTACGGACCCGGACTCCATTGTTCCTCTTGCCCCACAAATTCGTGATGCCTAATCTGGATCTCTTTGATGGGACCGCATGTCCGAAAACCCATTTGGACACATATACCTGGCGATGAAAGCCAAAGGATGTACCAATCGGCGGTTGGTGACTATTTCGATCTATCCTTGAAGTCCAGTGCCTTAAAGTGGTTCTTCCGTTTGAAACCTGAAGCCGGGCTACATGGGACCAGTTACCAATGCCTTCACGAGAAAAATATAAGGCCAACTTGGAATGGGAAACAAATAGGGTTGACCTACAAACAACGGTGCGGCGTCTGATGAGAATGTTGGGGACTTCTACAAGCGGTGGAATGCGAAACTCGGTGAAATGGCCATCCCTCCTTCCGAAGAGGAACAAGCTGGACATTTTCCGAGTCATGCTTGAAACCACATCGAGAGCCTCCCTCGGTCACCTCCCATACTCGAGACTTACGGGCCATGGTTAACTGCGGCTAAGTTTGAAAAGGCCTACAATCGGCAAGGCTGCTGCACACCTACGGATATCGGGCTCCTCCTGCAAACACCACCTGCTCTGCTAAAGGCAAAGAGATGATTAACTATGCGGGACGGGGAATGTAATAACACGACTCCTTTTGCTCCCGGGAAACCAAGTAGGAGCCCGGACCGTGGGTCATAAATCTCGAAAACTTTGGAATGCCTGAATGACATCTTTAGGGGGTGGTGAAAGAAGGCTTGCTTTGCGGCCTTCGGAGAATTTCCAACCCAGAAATCCGAATGCTCCCGTGGATACTACAAAGTATTGTGCTTTTCATCAAGCTCACGGACATCGGCGACAATTGCTTCACTCTGAAAAAGGCAATCCGGGGGCTAATAGAGCAAGGAAAGTTGGAAGGCCCCGAAGGGCCTAACACGATCAAGAATCCTCGCCAAGGAACCATAATCGAGTGAATATGATTGAATGCGGAGAATCTTCGCATGACCATGAAGATGCTTGATGAAGGTCCCCAAATACCCGTGGCCAACCTCGTCGAGGATCCACGAATTCGGATTCCCCTCGGCCTTGAGGATATCGAGCGAATCAACCCATCTTGGTCTCATGTCGGAGACTCCTTGCAAGAATACGAGGCCCGCTATTTCTCGGATGAAGGGAAGGCCGATACCGGAAGCTGGGGCTGTTCCGTTCAAAATATGAGAGGACCATTTACACAAGATGGTTAGAACAATCGAAAAGAATCGAACAAGAAAGCTTCCGGCGAGCACCCGTACTGGGGCTTATCGGCAAAGAGGCCGAAGAGCATGCGGAGCTAGTACACTTCGCAAATTGGCTTTGGGGAGCCGAATATGATCCAGAGAACAGTGAAGAATCGGGAGAGGAGGATTCCTTCTATATCCTACACAGTGTCAAATACGTGCCACCCCCTCTCACTCTTCCCCCGCAATTTACGGGAGGAGAAGGCTGAGTCACAATTGCCACTTAGGAATGGGAACATATGACAATTTTGCGGTTGCACGCACCCATATTCCCCAACGGGTTTGATCGGCGTTCCCTCTCGGCCGAAATCCCGGTAGTATGGGAAGAAGATTCCGATGACGGCGATGATGATGATGATGACGAGAGTGAAGAGTCAGCGAGGCCCCGATCCGGAAACAATGCGGAACAATCACGCCGAAATGAGCCCGTGGGAGCCGAGCACAATGGTTGGTTATCGGCAAGCGATGACGAAGAAACTTCGGAAGACGAATACGAGACCGAGGACATGAAGGCCATGAAGTTTCATGGATGCGAGCACGTGAATGTCTTAGAATTCAACAACGCCTACCATGCTTTGAGGAAAGGGTTTTCGGGTGTCCGATCCGGGTGATAGTCGAAGATCGATCGAAAGAGGAAAATTAACTCCCATCCGCCCAAATGAGAAAATAACCATGGTTAGATCAAATCCACCCCGAACAAAGTAACACTCCTTGTCGGGGTTACCCAAGAAGAGGTCACCTTTCCCGAATGTATGTCGGCTTTCGGAGAAGTCCTAGAAACCGGCATGATACCGGATGCGCCTCCAACACAAAGTGCTATAATCATCTCCAACTCTGAATATTACAGAAAGGAACCAGAATGGCTGCACTATACCGGGGATGAGATCGAAAAGCCGCCAAGTCCCGACAATAGCGACTCGTTTTGCATGATAACTATGAGCAAGGACGGCCATGAGAGTGAATCGGAGGACGCCCTAGCTCTATGGGCCATCCAAGGGGCAACAACACAACCCCAAACCCAAAAGCCTGTGACTTGGGAAGCGGTTATAAGGGCCGCCCGGGGAAGGAGCCGGTACAACTCGGCCCCTCACCGTCACTAGACTCCGTCGGGCACCCGGTGGCCAATAGCGAAAAGGGCTCCCCGTTGACCTTAGCGGCATTGAAGAAATCCGGTCAAGAGACGGCGATGAAGAAGTTAATCTGTTGACCCGCTGCGGGCGAGATCTTCCAAGGAAATCCCAAGGCGAGATAAGAAGGCCACGAGATCAAACACCAAAAGAAGATCGCCGCCCCTATGCTAAGGCAGTGAAATTCCGGATCCCGAAAAAGAGGATCCCGTGCTCACCCGGTTGAAGCAAACACGGGCCAACATTTCCCTACGGTCTCTACTCACTTCGTCCTATCCCATAAAGAAGGTGGAAGAAAGCACAGCTCGCACTCTCGTGCCTATTGATGCTACTCCCGATGATGTGGTACGGTTGATTGGAAACATCCACTACGGGAACATAATCACTTTCACAGATCTCGACCTCCCTCAATTTGGGGCGATCATAATGAGCCTCTCTTCATCACGATCCAGTTTGGATGAACGACGCCTCCCTCGGGTCTGGTTGATAATGGGTCCGGAATGAACATTCTTCCGGCAAAGATCATGAGCTTGCTTGATATCAAGATTACGGACTTGAAGCCTTCTTCTCTCACGGTCAAAGCTTACGACTCAACATCCCGAGCAGTCCTCGGAGTTGCTACTTTAGACCTCTGGTTTGGACGAGAAATTGATACTGTGGAATTCCGGGTTATCGACATCCCGATTACTTTCAATGCCTGTGAAGACCTTGGCTGCACCAAGTCAAAGGGGTCGCCTCAAGCCTCCACCGGTGTGTGAAATTCGTCTCGAATGGGGATCGACGACCATTTACGGAGATTTAGTCACTTTAGAGGGCACGGATACGGGCGGAATACCTATTACGGAAATCAAACATGACGAGGAAGGTCTCATGCTAACGAGGCTTCACGGTCGAGCCTCCCAAAGCCCAAGTGTGCAACATAGACTGGACGGTCACTCGGGATAAAATCCCACCGGTCTTGAAAATGATGTGAAAAATGAGCTATCTACCTGGCCTCGATGCAGGGAAGCACCAACAAGGAACTCACAAACTCATCAAGGTGAAAGGACGAGAATACTCGCCACGGCACAGGATATGAGGCCTCCCGGTGGACAACTGCAAAGGGAAAAAGATTTGAAGGCGCCACGGAAAGGTCCGGCCGACAACCCTAAATCTCTCCCCTTCGGTCCTAATTTGGGTGACTACTTTGTAAAGGGTCCCACACAACCCGGGAAACATCACAGAGCCCACTCCTACGGCGGGATGGCTAAAGCTACGGGATAGCCTCAACAAGTCAGAAGGAACCAAGGCTAACCCGGTCCGTAGAATGTTCTGGACCTACCCAAGATACACAGGGCTACCACTGCCATGAAGAGTGAGTATACCTTCGGGCGTGCGACACAGTGGAACAGTTCGAGAAGCTCACAACCACTATTCCCTCTTGCCCGAGGAAGATCCGAAACCTGAATTCGGGCGACGGTGCCAAAAGCTAAGGCCACGGAATTTCCCTCGGATGATTGGGATGGTGCAGTTATGCAGCAATTGTTCGAAGAAGAAGTCCAGGTGCCAGACCTGATTGATCTCGGCTCGGTCCAAGAGATGATAGCAGCAATTGAGAAAGGAAAACAAAAACAACACAGTTCCCGAGTCATGAGGCCACCAACAGCGATGCCGCTAAAGAATTGGGAAAACCTCTCAGGCCCGTCCGCGACCAAGGAGGAAATGATCACCAAGCTTGGATTGGTCCCCCGTCCCTTTGTGTCAATCTAGGACAAGTCCTCCCAGTCTCTCTTTGTTAAGATCGAGTCTCTAGAGTCGTCCGACGGCCTTACGCCTGAAGACTACGAGTCTGTAGCAAGCACTGTATTCCTTTTCGTTTTCAATGAAATGACGAACCTTTCTGAGTATCCCTCGATTGCCACTTTAACTAATGACGAATTAAAAAAAAACACTTAATAATAACTCATTAGATAAAGAAGCAGACACATTAAACGAAAAAAAAATCAAACAACAAAAAAATCTTTAAGCAGGTTGTCCGGAAAGAGGAAAATCGAGCCCAAGCTGTCGAAGAGATTTTGACGAGTGTGAATCTGGGAACTGCGGAAGAGCCTAAAGAGACGCAGATTGGTGATTTCTTTGAAGAAATCGGAAAGGATGCTCTGCAAAGTCCTACAAAATCCTCAACTCAAAGAAAGTTGCCCTCTTCATCAAAGAAAACATCATGTGCAGATACGGGTTGCCGGTCGAAGTCATTTCAGATAATGGATCCCACTTCGAAGGGGAATGTGACAGGTTGCTGGCAGAATTCCGAATAACCCGTCACAAGTCATCTCCTACGGGCCCCAAACCAACGGAGCCGTCGAAGCAGCAAACAAGACTCTGGAAAATATCATCCGGAAAATGGCTGTCCAAGGCAGAGATTGGCCCGAGAAGTTACACCTGGCACTCTGGGGCTACAGAACATCAGTCAGAACGGCAACTGGGGAAACACCTTTTGCCCTCACATACGGAATGGAAGCCGTACTCCCAATCGAGCTAGAGATCCCCTCGCTCCGTATACTGCTGGAGAGCCAGATCAACGAGGTCGAATGGCTACAGAGTCGCCATGACGAATTGGCCCTACTAGACGAACGCCGATTGAAGGCCATGGAACACATCCGGGCCTACCAAGGAAGAATGGCTAGAGCCTTCGACAAGAAAGTAAAGCATCGGGAGATCCGAGAAGGTGATCTCGTTCTAAAAGAAAAGCCCCCAGTCCGTATCAACCCCCTCGGCAAATGGGAGCCTGTATGGGTCGGGCCATATGTCGTCCAGAAGATCTTCTCCGGAGGAGCCATGCAACTTGCAGACCTCGACGGGAATCCCTTTGTACACCCAGTGAATGGTGACAAGCAAGCGCGGATACTACGCGTAAAAAAAAAAAAAAAAAGAAAAGAAAAAGAGTGCTAAAAGAGTAATACCCAACAAGGTTGAAAACCCGAGAAGGGCGGCCTAGGTAAAAAACGAGGTTGCACCAAAAAAAAAAAAACAAAAAAAAAAAAAAAAAAACAACAAAAAAAACAACAAAAAAAACAAAAAAAAAAAAACAAAAAAAAAACAAAAAAAAAAAAACAAAAAAAAAAAAAAATCGGGTTGAACTACGAAGACTGAGCTCCTCAAAATGAGGGGAACGTAGAGCGGCCGGAAACGGTTCGGTCTAAAGCACAAATAAAAGCCATACTTTCGCATCAATACAATTGATCAGACCATGAAAGCGTCTCGAAAAACTCTAAACCAATTCAAATATTCATTACAAGTTAAAAGCTCTTTGATGAGTCTAAGCCCGATTCATTCCTACAACGGCAACCTGCTAAAGAAAACTAAGATACATAATCAAACTAATGTGTACGCCATGACAAGAAAGGGATACTTGGAAACCTCAGAGTCACTCCAAGCCACTCGTACTGGCCTCTCCTCTCTTCTTCCCCCTTCGAGTCTTCTTTTTCTGAACAGGAAAAATGTCAGTGTTCCTCCTACCAAGCTCTGGTATAGGGACAAGGTCTATCAAACCAGCCTCTGTCAGTGCCTTAGTAGCCCTAGCGTCATCCCTCATCTCCTGTAGCCTAGGCCCGGTAGCATAGGAGCCCTCCTCTCCTGTCTCTTGACGTAAGCCTCATAATCGGTCACGGCGTCTCCGCTCTGTCATGAGGGTTGGCCCTCGCCTCGGCCCTCCTCCTCTCGAAAGCTTGATCGGGTCCTCCGCACCCACAATGGCCTCACGCCGTCTCAAAATAGCCACCTGAGTCTCTCCGGATGCCTCTCATACCAATCCAGTACCAAGTGGTCGGGAACACCGGTCTCGGACCTTTGAGAATGACCCGAGGAGGAAAGGCATCATACCTCCATGCTCGGGAAAGAAATGGAAACAACGAGGGATCATCCATAGAAAGCAGGAGCCACCACCACTGGTGGCTATATCATCAAAGCCCTCCAAAGGAACCTGCTCCAGGCCAAAGCGTCTCGAGAACTAAAGCCGGAATATAGAAGCTAGGCGAGAAAGCCCGGAAGCATGACCACGGGAGACCCATCCTGAAGCACTCTTCGAGTCTCCACCCGCCCGATGAGGCACCGACCATCGATATCTTCGGTCGCGACCCGCCATCCAGCGCTCCCATGAGCCACGATCATCAAAATCCACCGCAACCCCCTCTGGCAAATGTCCAAGGCTTGATCATATCGGGAGTTTCGAAGAATCCCCAAACGCTCCATCGGCCCGAGGGTCAAGAGAAAGCGGGCTGCCCCAGTGCATATACCGTCTTACGTAGCCGGCCTATCAAGAGCATGAAAAGTCTCCCCCAGAGTCAAAGGAACGACATCTACGCCGGGCGACGGTGAACGACAACATCCAGCCAAGAGACCGATGGCAAATCCCAAAGGAATAGACCATGAACAGGGTGCCAAACACACAAAGTGCAAAGGCATCCCAATAGGCATCATCCACCAAGCCTAGGCCCCTAAATCTGTCGGGAAGACCGGAAATATCGAAATGATCGGGACCACGGATCATACCTTGCGCTTCCTCCGGAGAAAGATGAAGGAGGACGCACAATCTGTCAACAAAAGAAGCCCCTCCGGGCAAGGGAACCGCTATCTCTTCCACCTCCGGACCTCCAAGCAAGGCCCGAAATTCTTCGACAGTCGGAACAATCTCGTTGAAAGAAAGGCAAAAGACATGCCTTCTAGTATCCCAAAATGATGAAGAAGCTCTCAAAAGGTCGTAGTCCGGAACCAATTCCTTGAGAGACCATAAGCACCTCACCTTATACCTTTCTTCAAAGAAGGACCTCCTCTCATGCATAATCTCCCGGGACCAATCCTTGAACTTGTTGAAGAATGACATTTGGGATTCTTGGGACAATTTTGATGGAGCTTTTCTAAAGTTTTCCATGTTTTTTCTCTCTTTCCCCCCGAAAATGGCTGTTTGGACTTGAGAACGAAGGAGATATTTGAATTTGAAATAAAGCAAGACCAGGTCTGAAGCAAAATTAAAGGACAATGTCAGAAGCTGCCCCTATCCGCGCGGACATGATTGTCACAGCCAGAAAAAAGTCTGCAACAGTCCAAGCTGCTACACCAAAAGAGGAATATTCCGTCCCGGTTGCTCGAAACCTGTGCAAAAACCTCCCCAAACCAGTCCATATACCAAACACCCTTGCAAAACAAAAAAAAAAACCGAGGCTCATGCAACATTGCATTCATACTGCATTGCATTCATAAAATCCTAAATTATTACATTCCAAAAAAAAAGAGTGTGCATAAAAAAAAAACAAACAAACATAAATAAAATCCTAAATTATTACATCCAAAAAAAATAAGAAAAAAAAATGTGCATAAGCTGTACAAATCTAAATCTCAATCTCAAATCTCAAAAAAAAAAAAAAGATCAATCGGAGTTTCCAGCGCCCGATGTCTGCCCTCGGCCCCTCTTGCGACTCGGGCCCGCCTCCTCAGGAGCCCTGAAAATCTCGGGCTCGGGAATCGTCCTCGTCTCCGAGAAAGAGGCTCATCGGGACCAACCGGCACGCTCTGATAGGGCAAGCCGAGATCTGCGAAAAAATCGTATCCGAAGGTGAAGGCGTCGGACTCTGGACATACGAAGACGACCCGCCATCTTTGCCATACGTGTCCACTGCCCGTGTGGATCCCAGGAATGACGTGATCCAGAAGGCAACACCGCGCGGGGATCAAGGAGAGGAGATAAAGGAGTCTACGAAGAAGTCTACGAGCGAATAGGGGAAGCCTCCCGTCGACGGGCGCCGGCCGTGGTCGCCTCGCTCTAGCACGAGGAGCCCATGAGCGACCATCCTCTGATGAATCTCTTGGCTCAGATCACTTGCTTCGTCGGCTTCTCGACGACCACCTCCGAAAAGCGCACAAAAGCAAAAGCGTCAAAAGCAAAAAAGAAGTGATGCTAAAGATGATGAAACAAAGGAAAGAAAAGAAGGGGAAAAGGTGAAGCCATACCTTCATACGCGGACGAGGCCGGAAAGCTCGTGGAAGTCGCTCGGGCTGAGGGATATGCACCCTCAATCGGACCCCGTCCTGGATATAGGAAAAATCCGTCCGAGGGTACCGCGGGATCCCAAGCCCCTCTCTATCCAGGAACACGAGGCATCCTCGGCCTCCTCAAGACGAATGTCGCATATGGCTCAATCGCCACGAAATCCGAGAAGTGCGCCGGCTCGGTAATCATCCCAGGTCACGGACCGATCGCTCGGAGTGCATCATATCGGCGGGGAGGCTCCACCGGTGTCCTCAAAGGCGAATTCACGCCATGCTTTGGCGCGTCACCCTCTCTCCCGGATAATATGCATCGCGAGTCGGACCTCTCAAAATCCTCCATTGCCACAGTCCAAATCTCGGCGCCCTTTAGGCGCCACCTCGAAGCGATCCCGGGGAAGAATATCATCCCCTCATCTGTCTCGGCCTCCGTCAAAGGAAGGCAATCCGCGTACACGAGGGTCGTACGCCCCCTGGAGCTTATCTTCTCCCGGGCATGCTTGGACCAAGGCTGCATGGCCGGATACGCCCGACGTACTCCAGCCAGTTGCCGCCACATCGTGACGATGGAAAAACTCCAACGCCCATACTGCGAAAGGTAAAAATCCAATCAATCCGAGTGCAAAAGAAAAGTGCGTGCTCAAAAAAAAAAAAAGGGAAAGCAAAGAGAGCTTATACCTCCAGGGCAAACTCAAAGCGGTACAAAGAGCTCACGGCCTTCCATTTGTACCTATCGAAGCAAAGTAAAGCTCTGCCCGGCCCGGCCTCTCCCCACGAGACATCTCCGGCCGTCTCCATGTCCTCCAAGGACCTCAACAAGGCAAAGGCTGCCGTCCCCTCGGCATGCCCAAGAGGGTGCTCGAAAAAGCAAACCACAAGAAGGCCACAGCAATCGATCGGCGCCTATCCTCTCCTCCCGGCCTCGTAGCTCGCTATGGTCTCCACAATCTTGCCGTAGACCACGGCATACTCCATCCCCATCCCCTTTTTGGGAATAGGGGAAAATCCCGAAGAGCACAACGAGATCGGCATCGCTGTAGCCATCCCGCCACTCAATCTTTGCGTCCATTAAAGGACAGGCCCGTAATCGCAGCGTAATCGGAGGGCGTAACCGTAGCCTCGCCCCAGAAGAAGTGGAAGGTGTGGGTCGCGTCCCACCAATCTTTGCGCCGAGCAAACATCAAGCCCTTGCTCTTAGGGAACTTGACCAGTCCCCTCAAGCACTCGACAAACTCCCAAAGCCCCGTCTCGACAACGATCTGTCTCGGACTCGGCAAAGCTCCTCGGCCCGCATTCGGAAGCCGGTCCCACAAGTCAATCACGGACTCCACCGATCCTCGAGTCTTCATTTTGTTCAGCTGCTCCGTCACAAAACGGTGTCCGCCCTGTAAAAAAAAAGGAGAAAGAAAATGTCAAAAAAAAAGAGTGCATTTGCATTTACACAAAAAAAAGAGCATACACATGCATTAAAAAAAAAAAAAATTCGACAGCATAACATCATACAATGAGCATAGCCCCATTATTCTCGCATAAAAGAAAACAGTTTTCAGCAAATCCCAATGCATTCATTAAAAAAAAAAAGATGCATTCCTACGGAAGTAAAAACTCCGTCCCATTTTCATAAAATAACATGCATCATCTCAAAAAAAAATTTGCATACATGCATATCATCCATCTTACATGCAACGGGAGGAAAAATCCGTCCCACTTTTCAAAAAAAAAATCCTAAACATACATACATCTCATATTGACAAAATGCCCATTCTTTCCAAACAAAATACATGCATTGCATCATTCATCAATATCAATATTCAATTTCAAAAAAAAAAAAATCATCATCATCAACATGCAATACTCAAAAAAAAAAAAATCAAATCACAATTTTCGAATTTTCACATGCAATTTTCGAATTTAAAAAAAAAAAATGGCGAAAATGCCAATTCTTTTTCCCAAGCAAAATGCACATTTTGGGTTACTCACATAATCATCAAGATTCAAATACAATGAACATCAATATTCAATTTCAAAAAAAAAAAATTTCAAAAATCACCTAAAATTCAAATTTCAAACAAGAAATCAACAAAGGGATAAAAGGGTTTCAAAGTATACCGTTCGGAGATTCGAATCCGAAGCCCAATGTTGCCAAGCATCGGGGTAGGGCTCCTCCGCAATCGATTGCGAAAGATTGTAATGCCTCCTCATCCGGACAAGCTCCAATCGTCTCTCCGCCACCGGGCCACGTCCTTGGCCTTGAAAAGCGCCTTCCCCGTGTTCCATTGCTCGAAAATCGAAGAAAATCGGAAGATTTCGAAGCTTTTTAGGCCAAAAATGGCGGATTTCTCACTTTCTCTCTCTTTTCTCTCGACAAACTGTAAAACTGAATGGGGAAGAAGAAAAGGGCGTTGGCCCTAATTAATACCCCTGGTTTTCAAACCCTATCCGCGCGGATAGGATTGCAAGGGTCAAAATGACCCTTTTGCCCCTTAAAATTCCAGGACTCTGCAATTCAGTCCCCAACTTGAAAGAGTTAACCAAAGTTAACCAAAGTCAGCCCCTTGTCAAGAAAATCTCCCCCGGCAGTCAAACGTAAGACCGAGTGCCCCGAGAAAGATAACGAATCCCGTATCTTTCATCAAAAATTACCCCCGGCAGTCAAACGTAAGACCGAGTGCCCCGAGAAAGATAACGAATCCCGCATCTTTCATCAAAATCTTCCCCGGCAGTCAAACGTAAGACCGAGTGCCCCGAGAAAGATAACGGATCCCGCATCTTTCATCAAAAATTACCCCCGGCAGTCAAACGTAAGACCGATCTCCTCGAGAAAGATAACGAGATCCCGTATCTTTCATCAAAATCATCCCCGGCAGTCAAACGTAAGACCGAGTGCCCCGAGAAAGATAACGGATCCCGTATCTTTCATCAAAATCATTCCCCGGCAGTAAAACGTAAGACCGAGTGCCCCGAGAAAGATAACGGATCCCGTATCTTTCATCAAAATCCCCGGCAGTAAAACGTAAGACCGATCTCCCCGAGAAAGATAACGGATCCCGTATCTTTCATCAAAATCATTCCCGACAGTCAAACGTAAGACCGATCTCCTCGAGAAAGATAACGGATCCCGTATCTTTCATCAAAATCATCCAACGGCAGTCAAACGTAAGTCCGATCTCCCTGAGAAAGATAACGAGATCCCGTATCTTTCATCAAAATCATCCAACGGCAGTCAAACGTAAGACCGATTTCCCAGGACGATACGTCGATTTTCCCACAAAGGCTAACAAAATCCCAGAAAGTTAACGGAATCCCAAAAGCCAACGGAATCTCGAGTAGTACTCGAACTACGAAATGGCTTGATTCCCACTAGGGATACGTAGGTAGCCTATCATTAGGTCCAGCCCCTCGACCAAAACGGTCACCCTCTCCTTCGGCAGCAGACGAAGTCCACCGAAAGGCCATTTCAAATTAAGGTCCGAGGCGCCTAAAAAGCCATCATCATCAAGGTTCGAGGCACCTAAAACGCCATCATCTCCAAGGTCCGAGGCACCTAAAACGCCATCTCCGAGGTCCGAGGCACCTAAAACGCCATCTCCAAGGTTCGAGGCACCTAAAATGCCATCTCCAAGGTTTGAGGCACCTAAGATGCTATCACTAGGAAAGCGATAAATCGCAATCATCCCCAGCAGAGACCGAAAATGGTCATCCCTATCCCCAGCAGAGCGGATAGCCATCAGACCGAAAATTGTCATTCCTATCCCCAGCAGAGCGGATAGCCATCAGACCGAAAATGGTCATCTCTTATCCCCAGCCGAGTTTCTTTCCAGCGACCGACTGCAGAACTCGCTCATCAGGTTCGAGGCACCTAAAACGCCATCATCTCCAGGGTCAAAGACCCGAACTACGGCCGGCTTGATTCCCATTCGGGATACGTAGGTAGCCTATCGCTAGATTCAGCCACCCGATCACTCGATCATCCTGCCAAATATGGAGCCTTACTCTTATCGACGACCCCGCTTCCTTCGAAAGCGCCGTCGCCGAGGGGCTACTGTAAGTTCTCCAATTTGAGCTTGTTAGAATTTTCGTTAGAAAATTAATGAAAGTTATAACATTTCTAACAATTCCTAACAATCCTAACTTTTCTAACAAAGTGAGGGTAAAATGGGCATTGCTATTTAGAGTTAAACCTTCCAAGGAATCTCAAAAAGCAAAACAAAAGGAATAAAACCACAAATAGAAATGGTGGAAACATAAAAGCCATTCTTAATTTGAAATTTTGAAAAAGAAATATTCCTTGTGTCCAAAGTTTGGCTGCATTTAATGAACAGTGCACGCCAAGCAACCCTATCCGCGCGAACATCTTTGCATATTTCAGAGGGCTATAAATTGAGCCCTCCAGTCACAAAAATAAGGAGCAACAACACATTTTGCACCGAACCTCTGGCGAAATATAGAGAGAAAACAGTGAGAATTCATTTGAATTGTCACCATTTTCTCTCCAATCTTTCCCAATTCATACTCATCCACTCACTCTCATATTAAAGCCCTAAACACTCATACATACAAGCCAAACACTCAAGAACACAAGGAAGATTGGTAAACCCTCCTCCTCCTAACCCTAAATCTCATCCATGCATGCATCTTCAAACTACAAAATGTAGTTCCTTCATCTTCTTGCTTTAGATCTAAGAAGATCACCATGGAAGACCATCTCCATGGATGATCTTCTACAAAGATCAACATTATTTTCAAGTTCTCTTACTTTCTTGCAAAGAAAACTCATTTTCAAAACCCTAAAAACCATTTTCAAGCATAAAATCTCATTTTCAAAGGATAAAAATCCCCTTCCCAAGCAAATGAAATGCTTAGTCCTAATGTACCCCAAGGATGGTTTGGTATAGTTGATTCACCACTAAAATGTCTAGTGATCACTAACCAAAACCTAGGGAAATGGGGACAAGCATGGATGCAAAACCCCCCTTAAAATCATATTTTCTTTCTTGAGAAGTTGCTGTCCAGTAGCAATTTTCCCAGACCTCAGTCCATTGTCTTAATTTTTGGACACAGATGAACTTGGAATTTGGTGTTGACTACAAAACACTTTTTGTAGCCAACATCCAGAGATTTCCAGAAATATTTTTACTTTATTTTTTGGGTGAGTAAAACTCCTCTTTTCAAATTTTCTTTCAGAGGCTAGTTCATCAGCTTCTGGGAATCCAGATCTCATATCTGAGGTTTCCAGAAGGTTTTGACCCCTCAAATCTTCTCTAAAATGGAAAATTCCTTCGCACAAACCTTATTTAAGGTGTCTAGAACAACTTTCATTCTCTGAGTTTATCCAGATTATGAAGTTTTAAGACCCTTGAATACATTTCAAAATCAAAGGTCCACTGCCTTTTTCATTCTGGCAGAAATGGCTCTCAACTTCAAAAGGTCTTTTGAGTGCCAAATCTCAATCCAAAAATCCCCCAAAAAATCATGGGATCAGTTTAAAGTCTTTAAAAGATATCTCTATTTTTACTTTTCTGAGTTTCAAAGTATTTTGGCCAAAACACACACACACACACACACACACAAATGATTTTCAGCTTGGAAGACTCGTTTTACGAGGCATTCCGGGTGCACACTAACGTCCTTCCCGGCGTGTAACATGACCTACGAACCTAAATCTCTGATCTCGGGCTTTTTTCAAAGTTTTGGCCCTCAAAATTAAAATGGCGTGGCGACTCCATTTTCGTTGATTTTTTCAAATAAAAAAATGGGAAAATTTTCGGACACATTCACACATCATCACACCTACCAGCTGTGGGCAGGGCATCCCAAAGCTCGACAAGCGCCTCCGCACTTCCCCGTCTTTAGCTTATCCAACTTGCGTTGGATGACATCCGCTCTCCCCTGAAAATAAACACAACACAAGTATGTCATCAAAACTGCAAAGTATATGACACAAACAATAGAAAAAGCAGAAAAGAAAGAAAATAGACTCCGTCCCAGTTCCGGGCATATTTTCTGCATGCATCTTTTCTCGCATTCAAGCATCATGTTATCAAACATGCATTCACAAAAAAAAATTCATCAAAAATCTCTTATGCAAGAGTCTGTTCCAAATTCGGCAAATTTGTGTCCAGTTTACAAAAAAAAAAAAGAGGAAATTTTAAAAAAGAAATCTCTTATGCAAGAGTCCGTTTCAAATTCGGCAAATTTGTGTCCAGTTTACAAAAAAAAAAAAAAAGCAATTTTCAAAAAAAAAATTCTCTTATGCAAGAGTCCGTTCCAAATTCGGCAAATTTGTGTCCAGTTTACAAAAACAATTTTTATCAAAATCTCTTATGCAAGAGTCTGTTCCAAAATCGGCAAATTTGTACCTCCTTTTATAAAACAAAACATGCATTCACAAAAACCAAATTCTCATCACAAAAAAATCTCTTATGCAAGAGTCCGTCCCAAATTCGACAAATTTGTACTCACTTTATTTTCACATTATGCAAACTACCCATGTTTTTTACAAATAAAATGCACATTCCTTCTACCCATGTCCTCAATTAAACATATATGTCATCAATTTCACATTTCAGTGGCAAAACAAACAAAAGCCCCAATCTTGACAATTCAAACCCTAAGTCTAACATATACCAATTTTGACAAAAACAATCAACAAAATAGGCAAAATTGAGTATCATACCATGCGAAGATCCTCGTCGGTGGCCCAATGTTGCCACATATCCGGGTAAAACTCCTCGTTCATCGATTGCGAGAGCGTATAGTGGCGGTGCATCCTCACCAACTCAAGCCTCTTCTCCGCCGCCGCTCTACTCACCCGACCTCGGCGGACGACATTAGCTCCTCCCCCTTGCTCCATAGCCTTGATTTCGAAGAATTTCGCGAAGAAAACGGACAACAATGGCGGTTTTCTCTCTCTCTTCTCTCCCTCTTCCTCGTCTGAATTTTGAAAAGAATGAGGAAGACAGACACAACTGTCCAGCTTTTTGAACCAGGCGCCCTGCTGATCTGGTCCGCGCGGATAAGGCGCATCAAATTGGTCCTTTCCAATTAATTTCTGGTCCTCTGCATCCAGACCCCCAGCTTAACGAAAACTTAACGGAAGTCCATTCCCTTCCTCGTTTTCAACCCCAGCCATCATCGCAAGCCCGTCCTTTAACGAAAACCTAACGGAAGTCCATTCCCTTCCTCGTTTTCAACCCCAGCCGTCATCGTAAGCCCGTCCTTTAACGAAAACCTAACGGAAGTCCATTCCCTTCCTCGTTTTCAACCCCGACCGTCATCGTAAGCCCGTCCTTTAACGAAAACCTAACGGAAGCCCATTCCCTTCCTCGTTTTCAACCCCGGCCATCATTGTAAACCCGTCCTTTAACAAAAACTTAACGGAAGCCCATTCCCTTCCTCGTTTTCAATCCCGGCCGTCATCGTAAGCCCGTCCTTTAACGAAAACCTAACGGAAGTCCATTCCCTTCCTCGTTTTCAACCCCGACCGTCATCGTAAGCCCGTCCTTTAATGAAAACCTAACGGAAGTCCATTCCCTTCCTCGTTTTCAACCCCGACCGTCATCGTAAGCCCATCCTTTAACGAAAACTTAACAGAAGCCCATTCCCTTCCTCGTTTTCAACCCCGGCCGTCATTGTAAACCTGTCCTTTAACGAAAACTTAACGGAAGCCCATTCCCTTCCTCGTTTTCAATCCCGGCCGTCATCGTAAGCCCGTCCTTTAAACGAAAACTTAACGGAAGTCCATTCCCTTCCTCGTTTTCAACCCCGACCATCATTGTAAGCCCATACCAAGAACACGTATCCCCAGCAGATAAACCTCGGCAGTTATCGTAAGCCTGAATCTTCTGCAGTGAGTCCGTCTTCGGCAACGCCTCCGTTAGTAAAATATTCTTCAGCAATGCCTCTGTTAGTCGAGTTTTCTTTGGCAACGCCTCCGTTAGTCAAGTTCGTCTTCGGCAACCCCTCCGTTAGTCGAGTTTTCTTCGGCAACGCCTCCATTAGTCGAATATTATTTGGCAACGCCTCCGTTAGTCAATTCCGTCTTCGGCAATGCCTCCGTTAGTCGAGTTTTCTTCGGCAACGCCTCCGTTAGTCGAATATTCTTCGGTAACGCCTCCGTTAGTCAAATATTCTTCGGCAACGCCTCTGTTAGTCGAGTTTTCTACGGCAACGCCTCCGTTAGTCGAGTTTTCTTCGGCAACGCCTCCGTTAGTCGAGTTTTCTTCGGCAATGCCTCCGTTAGTCGAGTTTTCTTCGGCAACACCTCCGTTAGTCGAGTCCGTCTTCGGAAATGCCTCCGTTAGTCGAATATTCTTCGGCAACGCCTCCGTTAGTCGAATATTCTTCGGCAATGCCTCCGTTAGTCAAGTCCATCTTCGGCAATGCCTCCGTTAGTCGAGTTTTCTTCGGCAACGCCTCCGTTAGTCGAGTTTTCTTCGGCAACGCCTCCGTTAGTCAAGTATTCTTCGGCAACGCCTCCGTTAGTCGAGTCCGTCTTCGACAACACCTCCGTTAGTCGAATATTCTTCGGCAACGCCTTCGTTAGTCGAGTTTATCTTCGACAACGAAAATGCGGTGGGAGGTCCATTCGTATGACCACTCCTTTCCTTCGCGGGATCCGAACTATGATCGGCTTAATTCCCACCTGGGATACGTAGGAATCCTTTCGGTAAGGGTCCAACCATCCGACCGCCTCGGTCACCTCCTCACCCATCTAGGTAAAAGTTTGCCAGATTGGGATCCTCACTTTGTCGATGACCCCACTTCCCCTGGAAGTACCATCACCGAGGGGATACTGTAAGTGCCCCAATCTAGGTCGTTAATGTTCCGTCAGCCCAAATTAATGATTTATGATCATTTAGGGGCATTTTGGACATAATTTTGACAATTTGAATGAGGAAGGACCTCTTAGGAATAAAAAAATGGATAAATACCTCGCTGAAAACCTATCATTTCCAAGAAAAAAGAATAATTGACCATCTACAAAAAGCCAAAACTGCTTTCTGCACAGGACCAGGCACGCTGCTGGGGTCATGTGCGTGGACATGATTGTACCTACAATCTTGTCCACGCGGATAAGATTGTCATCCAACCAACCTATAAATACAAACTCTTCTCCTCGCCTTTAAAAGGCCAAAATAATACGAAAACCTATTGTTATGCTATCAAAATCCTCTCCCAAACAGCCATTTTCACCTTAGAAACTCAAATTTCACACCAAATCCAACCTCAAATCCACTCCAAAATCACTTCTAAGCCTTGAAATCCTTCAAACCCTAAACACAAACCCAACAAAATTTGTAAACCCTCACTCTCTTTACTCATATCTCTCTCATTTATGCACACACTTCATGTGTAAATGATGTAGTTCTACTTGTTGTTTGTTGTTTAACTCCCCCTTCCTCTTTTGTCCCAAGGATCCAAGAGGATCTCCATGGAATTCCTTTCTATGTATGATCTTCTAAAGGTATCCACATTTTCTTTACTTTTATGTCATCCCTATTTCCCCTTTACATTACTTAGTATTTGCCTTTTGACCTAAAGTATGGTCATCTTGGAGTCCATCTCCATAGATGACCACTTTAAATGGTCTACATCCTTTACTTCCTTGTAAATTCCTCATCCCTAGTCTAAGATGCTCACCTTGGAACACTTTCCTTGGATGAAAATCATCTAGACTCACAAAATAGGTCACATAAGATGTATAAGGCTTACACCTTCTGAGTTTAGGTCTCAAGGATGGTCTTCTCATGACCAATTCCTGTAGAGATCTTCCTCTAAAAAGTTGATACATCTTGATCTAATCCTTTATTCAAATTTACTTTCATGTCAAATCCCGCTTCCCCTTTTTGCCAAAATGATATGTTTTCAAGTCCCAATGTACTCCCTGGATGGCTTGGTTAAGTGGATTCATCAATTATGATCACTTCAATCAAAGTCTAGGA